>JACXGI010007218.1:27807-38526 GCA_016801175.1 Esox masquinongy
TTGGGTTGTGTCCCGACAACCACGGAAGACCCAACACCACAGGGAAAGCAGGGGAATGAATGACGTGAAATTCAATCTGTTCTGTATGGGCGTGCTGGATAGTCATAGTGAGGGGCACCGTGACGTTCTCAACTAGACCGGTACCCAGAGGTTTGCTGTCTAAGCCCGTAATGGACCTAGGCCTGGGCAACGGCACCAGTGGAATGCGTAACCTCTGAGCGTAACCGCTGTCCATAAAATTCCCAGCTGCACCTGAGTCTACGAGCGCCTTACACTGAGAATTAGCAAGGAAATCGGGCAATGCCACCAAAAGTGTCATGTGAGTCGCAGCGGGCCCTGAGAGTATGTGTGGTCTACTCACCTGACTCGGTGTAGGGATGTCAGGCTTCCTCCGCTCAACCCTTCTCTGCTGGAAACAGTGGGAGGCAGAGTGCCCCTTCCTCCCACAAAAGGAGCACTCCCTAGGCCGCACCGTCTCCTTATGTGCGGCGCCTCCCACCTCCATGGGTTCAGGTCTGACGACGGGGTGTGCCGGAGGGGGCAGATCATTCCCGATGCGTCCGCGGGTGGCTAGCAGGTTGTCCAGCCAGATCGCCATGTCGACGAGCTGGTCAAACGTCAACATGGCTTCCCGGCATGCCAGCTCCCTACGGACGTCAGGCTGTAAGTGGCACCGGAAATGATCTATAAGTGCCCTCTCGTTCCAGCCCGACCCTGCCGCCAGGGTCCTGAACTCCAGGGCGAAGGCCTGCACGCTCCTCGTCCCCTGCCTGAGGTGCACAAGACGTTCGCCGACCTCTCTGCCATCGGGTGGATGATCGAAAACGGCCCGAAAGAGGCCAACGAACACCTCGTAATGGACCAACTCCGGCCCGTTAGCGGACCAAACGGAGTTGGCCCAGTCCAACGCCTTGCCCCTCAGGCAGGAGACATGGGCCGAGACCTTCTCCCTATCCCCCGGGTGAGGGTTGAGGGAGGCAAAATACAGCCCCAGCTGTAGTAGGAACCCAGAGCACTGGGCTGCGTCTCCGCTGAATCCCTGGGGAAGGCTCAGTTGTATGGTCCTGGTCTGCGACGGTGGAGACGATGGCCGGGGCACTTCGGCTGGGTTGAGTGTCGGTGGTGGCTGCTCGGGCGGCAGCCTCGCCTCCAACCGCCGCACCGCTTGGACCATCTCGGTCATGGCCTCCCCCAGGGACGCGATCATGTCGCCGTGTCTGTGGATCAAGTCGCTCCCTGCTGACACCATTTCTTGGTGTGGTATTCTGTCACGGCAATGGTGTAGTGGAGTGCGTAAAAACTGAGTCAACTGCAGGGAGGCGGTGAACGTAGTATATTTGAAATAATACAAAAATAAGGCAGGCAAGAAAAACGGGCGCACAAGCGCTAAACAGGCGTGCCTTCTCTCCAGATACACAAGACAAGAAACAATACCACACAAAGACACCGAGAAACACAGGAACTAATATAGGCAACCTAATGAGGGAATGGACACCAGGTGTGTGCAATAACAAGACATGACAGTGCCGTGGGAGGAGGAGCGGCGTGACTAGAAGGCCGGCGATGACGCACGCCGAATACCATGTCGAGGGGGATGGCGCGCGTCGTCCACGCGCGTCCTCTTTACAAAGACTCAAGTCCCGGTGACCACTGTAATGGGCACTGAGGAAAACATCATGGCGCCCGTCCTCCAGGGAGGTCAACAACCGCTACAACAGCCGCAGGCCCCACGGTCACCCACCACACCAGTAGTGAATGTGTTTACCCAGCCCCCAGGGCAGGGTAGGGGATGAGGAAATGGGCCAGGAAATCAGTATAGAGGGCCAAGGGGCCCAGTGGGTGTGTGCTGGGGATGTAACCAGGCAGGGCACACCAGAGGAAGCTGTCCCACAAACCCATGGCCTGATAGAATTGGGCCAAACCAAGGCCCAAATAATTGGTATAGAGCATGGCAGCAGCCAGAGTCTCAACCCCCTCAGGGTCCTGTGAACCCTTGGGCAGGACCAAATCAGAGATATTGAGGGTGCCCAGAGAATCCTGAAGGGGAGGGTCAGTTTACAGCAATAACAGTGCAAACTGATAAGGAACCAATGCTGCAGGTTCAAGTAAAAAATAGAGGCACACCGATGAAGGTAGATACTGGAGCCACTTACTCTTGTGTAAGTCCAAATTATGCCTCGCACCTCCCTATGTCTGGAAAATATGCTAAGACAGTAGGATTCTCGGGACAAACGCAGCTGATACCCATGACTGCTCCAGTACATCTAGCCACGAGCGGACGCTCGGCTAAACTTCCCATATTAGTTTCGGCACACACCCCAATTAATTTATTGGGAAGAGACGCATTGTGTCAATTGTGACTACAGATTCAATGCTCACCAGATGGGATAATAATAGAGGAAACTGGGATCAAAAGGCAGATGATGATGCAACAGGCATCTTTAGCAAATGTCTACTGGATAGGAGACATAGAGGAAGAAGTCAGGAAAGTTACTTCCAAATGGGGGAAGTATATTGGGGCACAGATGCCGGAGGCTAGAAGGCCCTCAATGGATTACCATTGTACATTGAGATATGACCCATACCAAGACATATTTTTGGAACACCTATGGTTGATGAATGTAAATGGGAAACCGGCTCCTATTACGTCACAATATTTGTTGATAGGGAAACAAGGGGCAGCGATGGAAGTATGTGATACACAGGGATTGGAATTGATAGCCAAATGGTTTGATGTGCCTGGGTCAGACCCACATGTCACTCTATTGGTAAATAAAGGTTTCAAAGCTAAGGATCTGGGTCCAATGATGAGACGAGCAAAACAGGTACAGTGGGAAAAAACAGAGAACCCTCTTATCCTTTGCTCTCCTGAGAAAGATTTAATCAAGGTTTTCTGTTTTGTAGAAATGATTGGAGAACCACAGGAAGTGGAGATCACTACAGGTAAGTACAAATAGGGGCAGCTATTGATAAACAAGAGATGTTAAGGAAAGAAATGGAACAGGTAATTTCAGAGAAGGTATGGTCACAACATGACACAGATGTTGGACTGGTTAAATCAGCAAACCCAGTATATATCCAGGTGAAGCCCGGATCTAAGCCTGTGCAGAAAAAACAGTATTACATGAAGCCAGAAGCAGAAGCAGGCATCAACCCAACCATTGAAGGCCTGGTGGAAGCTGATGTGTTGGAAGAGACAGTGACTGTAATACCCCACTGTTCCCCGTCCTGAAAGCAGATAAAAAGAAGTGGAGGCTGGTCCACGATTTACAACCAATAAATGAGATTGTGCAGGATTGAGAGGCAGAGGTTCCAAAGCCACACACGCTGCTGACAAACATCCCAGTCAACGCCAAGTACTTTACAGTGATAGATTTGTGTGGCACCTTTTTCAGTGTTCCCTTAGCAGAGGAGTGTAGACACCTGTTTGCTTTTACTTATAGTGGGAACAATATAGATACACGCGCTTACCCCAGGGTTTCAAACATTCCCCGCACATTTTCAACCAGGTGTTAAAGGCAGATTTGGAGGAACTTGTCTTAGACGGAACACTGATCCAGTATGTAGACGACTTGCTGATATGTGCTCCCACGTTGGAGCAATGCCATGAAGACTCCATAAAAGTATTGCAGAAATTGGCTGAGGGAGGACACAAGGTGTCCAGAAAAAGTTGCAGTATTGCCAAACAGAAGTTGACTATCTGGGTAGGACTGTAGCTCACCAATCGAAAACCATGAGCCCGGCTCAACTAGAAGGGGTGAGCAAGGCCCCGCTGTCTCAGACGGTAGGGCAAATGATGACCTTTCTGGGGATGACAGGGTTCAGCTCAGACTGGATAGAAGACTATGCAGTTAAGGTGGCGCCCCTACAGGAACTGATGAAAAACTGGACAGCAACTGGACAGCAGCAGTTAAGCGCCAAGTTGAATTGGAACAGTGATGCTTTGACAGCTTTTGAGACAATAAAACAGGATATGCAGTCTGCATCTGCTCTGGGAACACCAGACTATACAAAGCCATTTTTGTTGTATGTTTCTAATAGAGACAGGGGATATGCAACAGCAGTTTGATGCAGGACACCTGTAGTGCCAGGAAGAAACAACGTATTATAGCACTAAAACTGGATTCAGTGGCACAGGGATATCCACCCTGCTATCAAGGATTGGCAGCAGTCCAATATGCATATGATAAGGCTTCAACTATCACCATGGGATACCCAGTGATCATCCACACCCATCACAAGGTGGCAGAAATGATAGAGCAAGGGAAGTTCGTTTTAACGAACTCAAGGTTGTTAGACTATTTGCCTCTATTGACATATCCAGACATAATTATCAAACGATGTACAACAGTTAACCCAGCAGAAAGAGTTCCCCTTGGTTATGAGGGAGAACCTCATGATTGAGTAGCAGAGTCCTTGACGTTTACTTGCCTAAGGCCTGACCTTCTCTCAATCCCAATTTTGGGGGCCGAAGAAGAGTTGTTTGTAGATGGATAATGTTACAAGGACTATGAGGGAAATCATGCAGGATTCGCAGTGGTCAGAAGAGACAGTAAGGGCCAATTTCAGACCATAGTTAGTTAGGCATGTTCCGCTCAAGTAGCAGAACTAAAAGCTTTGGCAGCCGCCTGTAAGGAAAGACGAGATAAGGTAGTGAATATCTACACTGATTCAGCCGATGCGCATGGTGTCTGTCATTTATTTGGAGCTGTGTGGAAACAAAGAGGTTTTAGGAAAACAGATGGAACATCCATCCTGCATCATGATCATATTCAGGACTTAATGATATCTCTCCTGCTTCCTTTAAAAGTAGCCATCATTAAGTGTCAGGCACACAAGAAAGGAAATGACTACATCATTCAGGGGAACAACGCAGCAGACGAGCCAGCAAAATTAGCATCAAAGTGTCACACTGCGATGGCACTAGTCATATTGGTTGAGGCAGCCCCCAGAATGGATGATGTTATCAGGATGCAAGAGAGAGCCAGTGTTTATGAACGCAATGTGTGGTTTAAGCGAGAAGCAACCAGAGATGATGCAGGCCTCTGGAGATTTCATACAGGACACTTAGTGGCGCCAGCTGCTCTATTACAATTTCTGATCACGAATGCACATGGTTTTGACCATTGTGTACGAGCCGAAGTTATGAGGAAAATTAAGGAGCAGGGTTTTTGGTCACCATACATGCAGGCAACGGTAGATGCGGCCCTGGCGGAATGTGAAGTGTGTGCACAAAACAATGTCAGAAAAGGAATAACAACACCGTTGGGCCACATCCCAACACCAGAAGGGTCGTTTAGGCATTTGGTGATAGACTATGTGGATATGCTAAGAACAGTCAACGGAAAGCGGTATATGCTTGTGGTGATCGATAGATTTAGCAGATGGGTGGAAGCTATACCCTCAAAAGACCAAGGAGCAGGAACAGTGATAAAGTTTCTGACTAAGGAAGTAATGCCAAGATTTGGCATCCCGGCAGAAATCAGCTCAGACAATGGGTCTGCCTTCATTGAGAGAACATTGAGACAGGTGGTTCAGCAACTCAGAATTAAGCAGAGGCTGGAATGTGTTTACCATCCTCAGTCTCAAGGGATGGTGGAAAGAGTAAATGGAACACTGAAAGCCAAGATCAACAAGATTTGTGCCAGCGCTAGGTTGAATTGGGTTGATGCTACCGCATGCAGGCTAACAGAATAACCCATCTAACACCGCATGAGATGCTTACAGTTCGGCCCATGCCAGTACCGGTGCTTAGGGGTCCTTATGAAGGGCCTCCGTTGAAACAATTAAAACAGGAACTCAGATGATATGTGAGACAACTAACTGCTATACATGAAGTTATCTATCGACAGGAAAGCGCACGGGTACCAGAGCCAGAGGACAACTAGCCACGGGCAGTGGAACCTGGAGATCAAGTCTACATAAGGGTCTTCAGGAGGAGGTGGAACGAGCCGAGACGAGAAGGACCATACCGGGTAGTTCAAGCTACGCCAACAGCGATACAAGTAAAGGGCAGCAACACTTGGTACCACCTCAACCACTGTTCCACAAGGAGCAGGTCAGAGGCCACAGGGAGAAGAAAGAGAAGAGGAAGGTGATGATACAGACAACTCAAGTGGACCCGAACCAGCGGAAGCTGAAGGAGACCTGGGACGTCCTGCTTTACCCGCTGGGACACCATCGCCTGTTGGATCGGAATCGCCGGGAGAGGGCACGTCAGGCATGGGCATGGGGCATGATGGTGGTCTGTCTGCTGTTGCTCGGCTGCACGCTATGGCCGATGCTATTAGCCCAAGGACAGATGTGGAGGAAGATGATGGGGAAACTCCCTGCGCCCTGGAACCCGTCAGCCCACGAAGCCCAGGGGAGGCACCCGCAGAAAGTGCATAAGGAGATCCAGGCACCCCTATTACGGAACAAGAGTTTGCTACCATCAACCTTGCAGACCTGGACTGGGAGTAATGTGACTGAACTCCTACCTGACGTGAATGACTCAGACATTGACCTGGACAGAAGGAATAAGGTATGCACAGCAGTGCTATTAGCAGGAATCATGCCATATCGCTTGATCGCTGTAAGACTTAGGGTAACTATTTTCATTAGTACAGACAACCTTGGAAATCAAAACCAAACGATCTGGTTGGGAAATGTAGAAGGGTGAAAGCGCCAATGGGATGTTGAGGCTCGCAGTGAAACAGGCATGTGCGGCCCACCCGGAAGAAGACAGGTAAAAAATGGGGAATATCAGGTGCTGTGTAAACAGCTGAAGTGTAAAGTCAGGACAGGACCGGAAATAAACAAGACACAGGCCAGAGAACTTTTTGAGGAAACAGCTCCTTCAGCAACAGTAAGAGAAAGAGGTACAGTGGAAATTAAAGGAGAAACATGGGGGCAATTGTGGGATAGAGACATAAACAGCAAGGAATTGGACACCTACATACCATGGGACCAAGAGAGAGAAACAAGACGCAGGAGAAGAGCTGTGAGCACAAAGGATATACTCAAGGCTAGAGAAGTGGTGATCCCGAAGAAAACTAAGTATGAGGTACAAAGGTCCATTAGGGTAAGAACTCAGAGTGAGAACAACCTGAGTAGCTGGACTGATGATGCTCAGTATGATCAGGCAATTTGGTCAGGAGGCATCTGCCAAATCAGGGTCATGGGGACAAGGAGAAAGTGGAGGATTGTGGTTGAACATGATAAGGGTAAAAAAGGGTTATTCCTTGAACTAATTATCACTAGCTTTTTGAGTGGGAGTACGAAACAACGGATAGAATGGTGGCATGATGACATAGGCTCAGGAAGTGTAGAGATACCAATCATGGAGGCCCAGCGAATCTTAACCCCTGGATCCGCAACGAGGGGGCGCAAAATGTTGTCCCTAAAATAACTCCAGCTCCCGCCATAGAACAGCTGCTTGTGTTGGTGCCCATGGAAGGGGATGAGGGTCCAGCGCCTGCACAGGTATTAATCCCCGCAGCCATGGAGGAGACAGAACCATACCCGGTCGCAACCGTAGAATCAGCGGAAGAAGTAGAAAGGGACCATGTGGAAGCAGCTGAAAAATATGACTGGTACAGAAGGGCTCAGTATACGGCTAACCAACACGAGGTAGATAATTGTTTGGTGTGTTCAAGAGCAGGACATGGAGGCATGGTAGTGGTGCCTATTGAGAAAGGTTGGGAAGAGTGTTTCGATGAAAAATTTAGGCTATGGCGCGCAGGAGTCGATGATGAAAGCTACCATGACCCGTGTTTTGTAACGTGTTTGGTTTGGTTGGGAAGCACATGGACCCAGGCAGAAATGAAGAGATGTAACTTCTCGATAACATCAGAGTGTGAGGCATTAGACGTAAAAATAAGTTCAGAAAAGGCAGAGGTTACTCTTCCAGCGTCAGGTTTGAGGATATTGGGTAGACATGAATGTTTTCAGGTGAGAGGATCTGTTGATTTTGGACATTTTCCAAAATGTAAAATGACAATTGCCTTGGACAGGGGTGAGATATCAATGGTACAAACTGATAATGGCTTTACTCTGTTCCAGAGGGCAGGAACACAGAGCATCTATTTGAAGGAGGACCAAGCTATTGCAGATATATTTTGGATGTGTGGAGGAAGACAGCTGCGCTCAGTGTTGCTGAGCAATTGGTCAGGGACATGTGCCAGAGTTAGGGTGGCCCAAGATGTGAACATAACACCTCACATCCGGGTACAAACAAATGATATACAGCCACCCGAGGAGGAACCAGTGAGGTCACGGTTTAAGAGGTCTTACATACCAGATCCACAGGTAATCATCGATGCAATAGGTCAGACAAGAGGAATCCCCAATGAGTTTAAAGCCAGGAGTGAAATTAGTGCAGGTTTTGAATCTATAATTCCATTGATAGCACCAGCCAAAAATGCGGAATGGATCAATTACATATATTACAATCAGCAACGATTTATCAATTGTACAGATGCAGCTCTGACAGCCCTGGGTGAGCAACTGCAAGCTACGAGTAAGATGACATGGCAGAATAGGCAGGCACTAGACTGGATTTTAGCAGAAAAAGGTGGAGTTTGTGTGATGTTTGGACAACAGTGTTGTACTTTCATTCCAAACAATACTGCCCCGGATGGTTCCTTTACCCAAGCTATGATCAAACTCAAGCAGCTGAGGAAGGAGGTGAAGGATAATGCAGGCTCGGATGCTCACACTTGGGATTGGCTGGAGATGTCACTAGGACAATGGTGTGCGATTTTAACCAAAGTAGGGATTGTGGTAGGGATAGTATTAGTTGTGTTGGCTGTAGTGGCATGCTGTGTAATTCCTCTCCTTAGAGCATTTTTGACCAAGACTGTTGAATCCCAAATGCCTTTAAGAGGTATGGACTCTGCTGCTAGTGACCCTGAAGTTATTCTGCTACAGAGTCATCCCGGACAGTACATGGATAAGCATGGACACCCCTGCAACGTCCAAGGAGGGCCTTTGAACTGCCCGTACGGAAATCCAGAATGTGAATGGTCGCTCAAACCAGGAGCAGGGTGGGCATGCCAGGAATATTATCATCAAAATTCTATTTCAGCAAGCAACGTTGCTGTGATAGCCCCAATCATGGACGGTGACATATGTAATGGCTCAATGATGGATGGGAGTGTGATTAATCAGGGCTATGAGGAGATGGCGCTTCAAGATTGACTAGGCCCGAAACATTACCCCTGCCCCTACAGACAAATCTGGTGTCGATATTGTAGTAAGGGGCATTATAAGAAGATCAACGGACGAGTATTCGCGGATGGACATTATCATTACCCAGAACCTTATGATTGCGCATTATGTTAAAGGGGGGATTGCCCATTATGTGCTGAAAAAGATTGTGCTCCAATATAAAGAAGATGGCTGGTAGCCAACTTAGTACGAGGATATTAATGGTTGGAAATGATTGTTTTATTACAAGTTTTTTTACCCATATATATTCCGGATTACAAGTGATTGATGTGCTATTTTTTCTCTATATATCATGTATATCATTTATATGCATAATCATTTGAGACAACACAATCGCAAGACTCTGGAAAATAAGTTGCACATGCTTACACTCATGTTTAATTGATTGATCAACAGGGTTGGGAGGTCTGTTACTTCCTCCCAGTCAAAAAGGAGGGAGAGGTTTGGCTTCCTAACCCTCTGGGTTGGTGATTGACAGAGGGGGTTGTTTTTAGCTGATGGAGTTGATTTCAGCTCTTTTGCTGGGACTAAGTTCCCCTCCTCACTCACCACTCCCAGGCCTAGATTATGGGGCTTGGGGAAGCCCTAAAGGGGGGATTATATAGAATATTTATATAGAATATATAATTCAATATGTTAGGTTGACACATAATAGAGGTTTGACATATAAGTGTTTCTGGACTATCACCCTTTATGAATATATAATAAAGTAAAATATGCATCTGAGAATACAAGTAATCAATATGGTAACAGTAATCAATGTATCAGGAGAATATAATGAATGAATATAATCACTGTTTGGGGATAATTAAGTAACAATGAATGTATAGGGCCCTAATGGCTCTATTATTTTTATACAAACCCTGAAGCCTGCGCCACCAATATTTAACAAGGAATGGATCTTGGAAGTTTGCAAAACAATGGTGGCGGATGGGGAGAAAGATCCGCCCAAGAATTAGCATAAGGGGATGGCCAGGAAGGTTATGCAAGATAACACTGTATAAATATGTGTGTCCGGAGTTGGCAAGACAGTTGTTCCTGCAGGTCAACTCGGCTTTTATGATTGCTCATTAAAAGTCTAATTTGAATCCACAAACTCCTGAGTTATTGCATCTTTTTGAGTTGTTGCATCCTTTTTGGCAAGAAGATACATTTTACCACGACACATTATGTAGAAACCGCCGTCACCCATGCTGATCTCAGTCAATGTAAATGACGTGATCCTGCAAATCCTAGAGTTTTATCCAGTTTCTAGGTCAAGGACTTGTTCCGATGCTATTCAGCTGTTGAATTTCTCAGGCCAACCAAGCCATTTCACAAGACTCATTTTCTTCCCTTTCTGTACTTTCTCATCCAGAACTGCTTCCACTTTAAAAGTTTTATCCTTAGCCACGATTATTTTCAGTAATTCCTGTTCATAAAAGGTCCCAACTATCACATCACCATCGTAATCTTTTATTCTATATACAGGAGGTACCCGTGGAATGCATTCTGTTATTGTAAAATATT
>JACXGI010007219.1:0-38291 GCA_016801175.1 Esox masquinongy
AATATCTAGACATTACATCACATCACAGTTACAAGAACAAACAAGTGTCATCAATAAAATTGGTAACATGTACATAAACCTAATGACAGTCATGTTTCTCATTTACCTGTGACCCAACCAATCTTTTAAATTCCTCCAACGGAGCGAATTCCAAGACCCAGTGCTAAATGAAACACCTTTTTCCATTTAATGTCCTATTTCAGGAACAACTAGTAGTTAACTGGAGTGTCATTGTGTAACTGCTATTTATTTTCTGACCTCATTTTGAAAGAACAGAGATAAGTTGGCAGCATTTCCGCAATAGCCCAGTAGATCAAAATATACCAGTGTTTAAGCCAATGCAAAGTCAGTGAAAACTAGCTGACAGCACTGGAGAGCTCAGAGTAGTGAGTGCAGATCTTAGCTGAGGCTATAGATGACTGCAGACCCTTGGATATTGTTCTTGGGTTCTTTGTCACTTCCTTGATTATTTTACACCTTGCTCGTTGAGGTGATTTTGGCCATCCTGAGAAGAGCCCTTGAACAACACTTTCTAATTAATACACGTCTACAAAATGTTTCCAGGAGGTAGTTATTTCAGGAATTTATTTCAATTGTGGCATTGATTGGCTTTAGTACCAGTCTGCTGACAACTTCAATCTGACAGCAAGGATGAAAATTTGTCTGATTCACAATTGGGCTGAGCTGGCCCAGTTTAGGCCCGATTGTTTACCCAGGTATTCAAAACACACCAAACAAAAAGAAAAAGCTTATTTTTTTTCTCTGTGTATTACACCTACCCACAAAAAGATCTGACCAAATTCAATATGAAGATTTTGCAAAAATGCAGAAAAACAGAAAGGGGGCAGAAATAAAGTATTTTTACTTCACTGTAAATCGCCTATCATTCAAATTTACAGATACTTGCATCTCCGTGCATATACTGCGTTATGGAACATTGTTTTCCTACAAAACTACCACCACAATTCTTACCATTGCTGCACTTAACGTGTGAAGAAATAATAATAATAACATATATAATAATCTTAAAATTTTAAAGTAACTAGCCAGAGTTTACAGATTTCCATGAAATATGTCCTATAATTATTTACAAAATGAAAACAGAAGTTTTCTTTCCTAAATGAGAAGTATGATATAAACATGTCTTCTGTGTAAGAATTGTGTGCCTTCACTTCAACAACATGTCGTGGGTGTATACAAGTCAGAAAATGACAATTTAAGTAGAATGCTGATTGGCTGGCTCATCCTGCCTTGACTGCTGTTTGGCCATTTTAACTCCTCAGGAGGTTTATATCCTCCCACTGAAGGTTATTGAAACTTTTTTAGGTAAAGGTTGGAGTTGGTGTTTTTAAAGAGAATTTATCTCCCAAGTTATGTTTTTGCCATAAATGAGAGTAATCACAAATTACTCTCAAATCATAAACATTATTTGGCTATAATACCGTTAACAGAATATTTTCTTTCAAAAGTGAACCGTTAGTTGAAGTTAATCATTCTGATCTGTTCCATTAGTTTTAACAAATATACAACAAAGAGTGTACCTGCACTACTTTGAAATGCGAATAAGCGAGAATGAAAAGTGAGTATATGCAATGCCCACAAAGAAATAGAGCACTGGCAGTGCCACTCAAGGAATATTTGTCATCCATCTTGTTTTCCAGGCCCAGCAACATCTTGCAGAATGACTAAAGAACAGACTGTCGAGGGGGAGGAGGAGGCCCAGCCTGCCTCTGAGTACCAGAGCCCAGTTCACGAGCCCCGGAAGAGGCCCATGGTCCACCCGTCAGCCCAGGCGCCCCTCCCCAAAGACTACGGTGGGTCCTTAGGCCTCATGCCTCAGCGTAGGAGGGCCGATCTAGGACACGTTTTGGGCTTTTTATTTAAAAATGATGGAGATTATATAGACAGGGCGACCGTGTCTCAGGTCAATGTTTTGGGGTGTTTGTGAATACAAGCTAAGGCCCTTAATGCTCCTTAGTCAGAGCTGCTTTGTGTGTAACAGTGAAGTCTGGGCTCCAGGCCATTATGCTGCTATTGCCCCTGTCCACAATGAGCCTGTCACCGTACACAGATCCTGTCACCGTACCTGGTCACAACATCCTCTACAGTCTCTTAGAAACCTAATGAAGAGAAGTAATAAAATGTATGTAATCATAAATAAGCGAACGGGGACTTTGTATAGCATGTTATTGATTTTTTAAAGTTTATGGGCATTGAGTTTGGGGCTGTTACGAAATGGGCATGTTTCACCGTACGCCGATGAATGTTGGCTAGCAGGCTAGCCATGAATGTTGCTGTGAGGCTTTGATTTCCATTTTCCTAGAAGCTGCAGAGAATGTAATATGATGGTCTGTCAAAAAAGTAGTATCATTTCTGTTATTTCGGTGTGGTGCTCCCGCGCTGATAGGGTTACAGACTACTACACGGTGCTTGTGACAGTGCAGAGGAAAGACAAGACAGAAATATTGTCTACACCGCAAGTAATTAAACAGAGAACACTGTCCAATGGAAAAATACACTGCACACTGTAAAAATATAGGGCCAGTTTCGCAGACATGGATTAAGTGAAGTCTAGGACAAAAAAATCAAGTTCAATAAAAAACTTTGTTGAGCTTGTTTTTTGTCCTAGACTAGGCTTAATCTGTGTCTGCGAAACCGGCCCTTAGAGGTTGTCAATATGCGAGAAGAAGTAGGACAACAAAGTGCAGTTAGTTCTGAATTGACGAGGGAGGTAATTCTCTTGTTGGCATTCCTTACACTTCCAGCCTTCACATTCTTTGACCCAAATGATCCTGCATGTCTGGAGATCCTGCTGGATCCTCGCACCACCATCCCAGAGCTGTTTGCCATTATTCGTCAGTGGGTCCCACAGGTCCAGCACAAGATTGACCTAATCGGAAACGAGGTAAGTTACTGCCAGTGTGACTTTCAGTAGACTATAGGCCTGATTACAGCACAGACACAACCCTGGACACAAACATAAATATATCAGTAGAAATCTATAGGTCGAGACGGATCAGTACTGGTGCCAGATGTTCTAAATGTTCCAAAGAGTGATTTGGCTTTCCACAAGGCTCTGTACTTGAACTCATGTTATAATTGTGTTTATTTGTACTTTTCATAACAGCCATATACATCAACATACGACAGAATTGCCCTGACAGGTAATTGCCATGGTAATTCAACGTTTGGAGTAGGTTTGGTGTATCGGACGTCCTAACTGTCTGTCAATGTTGTAAGACAGCTATCATTGATGGGGACATCATCACAATGTCTAAACCAATATTTTACCAGATTTGAACTTCACCTGCTCAGCCCAGGTTCCGCGGCCGATAAAAAAAAAGCTTAAGAACTGCTAAGCATTCATGGAAGCGTTTTTCTTTCCCACGAAGGCTAAAGTAGAGTCTTCTGTTTTTTTCTCTTGTTCTCTCTTGTGATTTAGCATAAATCAGTATAAGACAAATGAAATGGTCATAAAAGACTAAAGGGAACACATATGTCCAAAGTAGTTTCTATAAGAATTCATGAGGCTACTGGCCCTATTTGGAAAAGGTGTGCTTATATAATGATGTAGTTTTATTTATAGGCTACAACAGAATACACTGCCCTGTCTAAGCTATCTAAATCATTCTATAGTGCAAGACTAGGCAAAATAAGGCCTACTCCTGTTTAATGATTCAATTATTATCTTTTCAAATATGCTTTATATAACGAATAAGCTACATACTTTTTTGATTGAAAAGTATAATGTTAGTTAACTAAGATATCTCAATATATTTCGTTATGCTAGCTGCCTCCAGAATATTCCAGAACGTGCCAGCATTTTCCCTTGAGAGTGTTTGTGCATCGCTGATGCAGCAGACGAGGACACATTCGTGCCACACTTTATAGAAGTTTGCAGTTACAACTGCTTAAAGATTTGAAGAAACAACAAAATGTCCACCCATGTTATTTGTTTTGTTCAGTTAATTGTTCTAAATTCATTAAATTAAAACATAAAATAATGGATGAACAACATACAGTATGTCACAGGAAAATCAGTCATCGGTTAAAAACAACAGAAACACTCATCAGTATAAAAAATGTACACCTTCTAGCCCAAATGAAT
Source organism: Esox masquinongy (assembly GCA_016801175.1). NCBI lineage: Eukaryota > Metazoa > Chordata > Actinopteri > Esociformes > Esocidae > Esox > Esox masquinongy. The sequence goes on from JACXGI010007219.1 coordinate 4,109, forward strand.
TAAAATTAAATTAAATCTCATTAACATTTTAAAGGTATCAAATCAATGGCCGCCATCTATATCTATGAGTCTCTGTCACTATGTGCTGCATTTGCAGTAAGGAGAGAGGTCTATTGATCAGTACTTGGTTTGCAGCCCTGCTCTCATGCTCCCAGGTGATTCCAATAGGGCAATGGTATCAAGTTCCTTAATCCCTGGAGGAATGCAGTCAATTTGGGCCTAGTAACTGTGTTGTTCTCCTGGTCTTTTTGGTGAACTCCTACAGCTCTGAGCAGTTCAGCAACACATTGAACAATGTGCGGTTCCAGGAAATTAGGTTAGGAAAATGTTTCATTTCAGATGTGTTTTTTATTAAATAAATCATAATAAAATGATTTTCAAGAAAACAAACACAAGTTTAAGAAAACAAATGTGTACAAGAAAGGGACACTAAATCAGAACGGAAAAAAAACTGTTGAAAAATATTATGTTTAGATTATCATGTTTCAGTTGTCTTTCATATTGCTGTTTCTCAGAGGGAAGAACAGAGCTCAAGACAATTAGTAAAACATTAGTGGTAATACAACCGTGGGAAAAGGCCATTGCTTGAATCAGGAACTTCTAAAAGCCTGAATAAGAGAAGGGTGGGATGTGAATTAACAAAGTATATACATTCCGTACTTTATGTTTCAGCCCCATTTCCTATTCAATTTTCCAATCACATGGATGAGCACATTCCCAAATTACTCCCCAGAACACTTTCCTTACCCTGTGTGGGTTCTTCCCCAAACACACACACACACACACACACACACACACACAAATACTCACACGCAGATACACACTCACAGTTAGCTTGCTTCCTCCCTAGCGTTGCAGCTTATAGTGTACAGATTGATCGTAACATCAGCTTCTGTTCTGGGTTGTCCCCCTGAGACTCCATGATGGCTTTGACGGATGGCTGAGGTAATAAGCCCTTTCCATTACCCAGACAGACTCTGCACTAAGGCAGACTCTTAATCAGAGCAGAACGTCAGATATGGGCAAAGAACCACTCCGCTGATCGCTGCGTCTCAGTAAACAACCTGGCAAATAGTCAGCGTCTTAGAAAATGTGCAAGTCATTTTATAAACCGAAATGCATGGACTTTATCTTTATGAAAAGGCCTGTGTAGTATAGTCTTTTATCCTAATCAGTGCAATAGTGTAGCTGATTTAACCTATTTAAGTTCTAAACAAAGATCACTTGATTAGTTAAAGTAGGATTTGTGTCACCTTGGCGCATACAGACTGGCACTGCTTCTTTACAGGCGACACAGATGGTGAGAATGTCAACCAATATCAGCTTCTATGTCATGTAATCCATTTCATCTCATGTTGAATTCATGTTCAATTCTAAAAAGCGCTCATGCTGATGTCATTGTCATGCCTTGGGATAGGACTTGTCTAAAATGTTCATGTTAATTCAGATGGATTACCTGTGCCTGTTTGAAACGGCACGATGTCACAGCTTGAGAGGAGTTTCGTGTCCTCACAATGTTGACTGACACCAGTGGATATTGGACTACAGTGGGATTTGCTAGTCCAGTTCAAGAATCTGTCACGCCCTCCGCTTCCACCTCCTCTTAGTCCGGGCCAGTCTTTCTCTCTCTCCTGCCTGCCTCTCAAGTCTCCGCACCTGCTATTCATTCCCTCATCAGTCTACATATATATAAACCCTGGTTTCCGTCCATCCGGTGCTAGATCGTTGTTATTTCTCTACTACGTAGTAACGTTCACGGCCACCCCTAACCACAGTTTGAGTCTTCATTATAGTTGTTCCTTCCTGCCTACCCTGTCTACCTGTGTTCCCAAGATTCCTCCTTACCCAGCCTTCACACACCTCCATTACATTACCCTTTTCGTTTCCCTGTTTGTCTCTGTGTCGTGCGCTTGGGCCCACTCTCGGCTTCCCCCTAACAGTACGATCTAGCCACAGCTATGGACCCAGCCGACACAACCCCCCCCCGCCTCTCGCCTGGATACTCTCCATCAAGCCCTCGCTAGCCAAGGCGCTCTGTTGGGACAGCACGACGCCGCTCTCCAGTCCATCGCTGCTAGCCTGAGACAGATCTCTGCTGCCATCGGCGCCCTTCAGAACCCGCCCGCTTCTCCCCTGGTTCCCCCCATGGACCCCAACCCTGTTCCAGCCCCGCCTCTCGCTTACCGTAAGCCCTATTTCCCTGCTCCTGAGCGCTACGACGGCGACCCCGGGTCCTGCCGTGCGTTCCTAACGCAGTGCTCCCTGGTTTTTGAACAGCAGGCTGCTTCCTACGCCACCCCCCGGTCTCGCATCGCTTACCTGATCGGCTCAATGAGGGGGTCCGCTCTCGCCTGGGCCTCCGCGGTGTGGGAGGCACAAACGGAGGTCTGCTTCTCATACGAAGGGTTCACCGGGGAGATGCGCAAGGTCTTCGACCACCCCGTGAGGGGTAAGGACGCTGCGAAGAGGCTGCTGTCTCTCCGTCAAGGCTCTCGCAGTGTGGCGGCTCTGGCCATCGAGTTCCGTACGCTCGCCGCCGAGAGCGGTTGGAACGACGACACGCTACAGGGCGCCTTCATGAATGCCTTGGGGGAGGCCATCAAAGACGAGCTCGCCTCCCGCGACGAACCCGAGTATCTGGACCAGCTCATTGCCCTGGCAATTCGGTTGGATAACCGCCTCCGGGAGCGCCGCAGAGAACGGTCGTCCCGTGCTCATCCCTTTCCCTCCTTCCCACCTGTGAGTACGCGCTCTTTCCCGCCAAGAGCACCGGATGATCACCGCCTGCTCCCAAGCGGTACGGAACCCGAGCCTATGCAACTAGGACGTGCTCGTTTGACTCCAGGGGAGAGAGCCAACCGGATGTCACTCAGGCTTTGCCTTCACTGCGGCCTGCCTGGGCATGTCGTTGCCGTTTGTCCGACCCACCCGGGAAACGGACAGGCTCGTCAGTAGCCGGGGAGCTACTTGCGAGCCGCGCTGCCCTGCTCCCTGTCTCCCGCCCCCTGCTTGAAGCCACTCTCAAGTGTGGCACCCTTTCCTTGCCCCTACAAGCCCTGGTGGATTCGGGAGCTGACGAGAGTTTCATCGACCAGGAGATCGTCAAGCAGCTGGGGATACGAACTGAGCCCCTAGACCGCCCTATTGACGCCAGGGGTCTTAATGGGTTGCTGTTGGCTCGGGTAACTCATAGGACGGCCCCTCTGAACCTCTTATTGTCCAGTAATCACCACGAGTCCCCGCGTTTTCACATCCTTGACTGCCCCCATACCCCGCTGGTACTGGGGCATCCCTGGTTGCGGACCCACAATCCGCACATCGATTGGGCTGTCGGAAAGATTACCTCTTGGAGCTCCCACTGTCTGTCCAATTGCCTCTGTTCTGCCTCGCCCCCTGTAACCACCGAGGCCCTGCATCCGGCGCTACCCCCTGACCTATCCTCTGTGCCTGCGACTTATCACCACCTGGCCCAGGTGTTCTGCAAACAGCGCGCTATGTCTCTGCCTCCTCACCGCCCTTACGACTGCGCCATCGATCTCCTACCAGGTGCTCCCCTCCCTGGCAGTCGGCTATACAACCTCTCCCGGCCGGAGAGAGAAGCCATGGAGCGGTACATCCGGGATTCCCTGGCACCGGGCATCGTTCGTCCTTCCTCCTCTCCGATGGCAGCTGGGTTTTTCTTTGTGGGGAAAAAGGACGGAACCCTGCGGCCTTGTATCGACTTCCGCGGCCTAAACAGTATCACGATCAAGAACAGGTATCCCTTACCCCTCGTGAGTTCCGCTCTTGTCCCTCTCCATGGCGCCACTATATTCACCAAGTTGGACCTGCCCAACGCTTACCATCTGGTCCGCGTCCGGGAAGGGGATGAGTGGAAGACAGCTTTCAACACCCCCCTGGGACATTTTGAGTATTTGGTCATGCCTTTCGGACTCACCAACGCCCCTGCTGTCTTTCAGGCCCTAGTTAACGACGTCCTCCGCGACATGATCAATCGTTTCGTTTTTGTTTACCTGGATGACATTTTGATTTACTCCCGTTCCCCTGCGGAGCACGAACAACAGGTGTGCCAGGTATTACAATGCCTTCTCGAGAACCAGCTTTTTGTTAAGGGCGAGAAGTGCGAGTTCCACGTCCCGTCCGTCTCATTCCTGGGTTACATCATCGCCGCTGGGCAGGTGAGGATGGACCCTGCCAAGGTAGCAGCAGTGACTGATTGGCCAACCCCTGTCAACCTGAAACAGTTGCAGCGTTTCCTTGGCTTTGCTAACTTTTACCGTCGTTTTATCAGGGATTACAGTAGCATCGCTGCCCCCCTCACGACCCTCACCTCCACGACCACGCCCTTCAAGTGGACCTCGGGGGCTGAAGCTGCCTTTCATTAATTAAAGAGCCGATTTGTGTCCGCCCCCGTCCTGACACAACCAGACCCTGCCCTCCAATTCATCGTGGAGGTGGACGCCAGTGACACTGGTGTTGGAGCGGTGCTCTCCCAGCGTCCCTCCCCAGACCAGAGGTTGCAACCCTGCGCCTATTTCTCCAAGCGGCTCACCCCCCCTGAGAGGAACTACGACGTGGGTAACAGGGAACTCCTTGCTGTCAAGTTGGCGCTGGAGGAATGGCGTCATTGGCTGGAGGGGCGGACCAGGCCTTGGTCGTGTGGACTGACCACAAGAACCTGTCTTACCTGCGGACCGCCAAGCGACTCTCCCCCCATCAGGCCAGATGGGCCCTGTTCTTTGATCGTTTCAACTTCCATCTCACTTACCGTCCGGGCTCCAAGAACTGCAAGCCTGATGCCCTGTCTCGCCTCTATTCCACTGAAGAGCAGGCTTCAGACTCGGACCCCGTCCTGTCACCCACCTGTTTTGTGGCTTCCCTCACTTGGGAGATTGAGTCCCTGGTCACGGCTGCACAGACCCAACAGCCCGACCCCGGAACCGGACCCCACAACCTATTGTTCGTTCCGGACTCAGTCTGCACTCAGGTCCTCCAGTGGGCCCACTCCACCCGCCTGACTTGTCACCCCGGCGTCACCCGCACCCTGGCCTACCTCCGGCAACGGTTCTGGTGGCCCACCATGGACGCAGACACCTGTTCCTTCATCTCCGCCTGCACCACCTGTGCGGCCTGCAAGACCACCACCAGGCCCCCTTCGGGCCTCCTCCACCCCCTGCCGGTACCTGGTCGCCCCTGGTCCCACATTGCCCCCTGGACTTTGTCACTGGTCTCCCCCCCTCTAATGGGCACACCACTGTACTCAATGTTGTGGACCGGTTTACCAAGGCCGCCCATTTCGTCACCCTGCCCAAACTCCCCTCTGCCAGAGAAACCGCGGACCTGTTGGTTCTCCATGTGTTTCGCCTGCACTGCATTCCATCTGACGTGGTGTCCGACAGAGGTCCCCAGTTCGTCTCCCAGGTGTGGCGGACTTTTTGCAAAGCCCTGGGTGCGACGGTCAGCCTGTCCTCGGGCTATCACCCTCAGACTAATGGACAGACTGAAAGGGCCAACCAGGCGATGGAGGCTGCACTCCGGTGCGTGGCGTCCACCAACCCATCCGCCTGGAGCTCCCAGCTGCCGTGGGTCGAGTATGCTCACAACAGCCTCGTCAACTCATCCACTGGCATGTCCCCCTTTCAGTGCTCCCTTGGTTATCAGCCGTCCCTGTTCCCAACCCAGGAGAGGGACCTTGCGGTCCCCTCGGTCCAGGCGCACCTGCGCCGCTGCTGGCGCACCTGGAGGCGCGCCCGTTCAGCCTTGCTCCGGGCCTCCTCCTGGTCCCGGCACCAGGCCAACCGCCGCCGCACACCGGAGCCCCGGTACGCCCCTGGTCAGCGGGTATGGCTGTCCTCCAAAGACCTGCCCCTCAAAGTGGACTCCAGGAAGCTGGCACCCCGTTTTATTGGCCCCTTTGTCATTGAGTCCGTCGTCAACCCCTGTGCCGTCCGCCTCCGGCTCCCGTCCTCCCTTCATGTGCACCCCACCTTTCACGTGTCGCGGGTCAAGCCCGTCTCCGCCAGCCCCCTGTCTCCTCCCGCTCCTGCTCCCCCGCCGCCGCGGCTTATTGACGACCACCCGGCGTACACTGTCCGGCGGCTGCTGGACATGCGCTGCCGTGGCCGCGGGGTCCAGTACCTGGTGGACTGGGAGGAGTATGGCCCATAAGAACGGTCCTGGGTCCCGCGGTGGCAGATCCTGGATCCTTCCCTCATTAGGAATTTCCTGCGTGCCCGTGCTTCTGGTACTGGGCGTCCGCCAGGCGGCGTTCGTGGAGGGGGGGGTACTGTCACGCCCTCCTCTTCCACCTCCTCTTAGTCCGGGCCAGTCTTTCTCTCTCTCCTGCCTGCCTCTCAAGTCTCCGCACCTGCTATTCATTCCCTCATCAGTCTACATATATATAAACCCTGGTTTCCGTCCATCCGGTGCTAGATCGTTGTTATTTCTCTACTACATAGTAACGTTCAAGGCCACCCCTAACCACAGTTTGAGTCTTCATTATAGTTGTTCCTTCCTGCCTACCCTGTCTACCTGTGTTCCCAAGATTCCTCCTTACCCAGCCTTCACACACCTCCGTTACATTACCCTTTTCGTTTCCCAGTTTGTCTCTGTGTCGTGCGCTTGGGCCCACTCTCGGCTTCCCCCTAACAGAATCGGGATAGGTCCTTTTTCACCTGTCAATCATCACTGTTGTCAGCTGGCACCAATGGAGGTAGCTTTTTCCGTCTTCACCATTGGCAGTATGACTTTACATAGAACATCTGTCAAAACTGGCAGCTTATATTTGTGGCCCATGTGAATGTAAATAGGAAGTTGCTGGTCTCTGAAACCATAGGTTGACCATCTCCGAACATTTCGCTCTTGATCAAGGTACCAAGTACACTAACTGTTACCCTTCTGTTTAAAACACACATCAGCCTCGTTTATCTGGAGAGCTGCTGGCAATGCAGGTACTTCATCCAACCCAACCTGTTAAAGGTATTGTCCTGTAGCTGAGTTCAGGATATTGGTTCTATAACTGATTGTACAATATTGAGCAATATTGGACTGCTCTTCTCATTTTGTTCTCACCTCATTCACATCCATGTGGAAGCTAACTGCTTTTCAGAATTTCTGTAACTCCTCCTTAAAGGAAGAAAGCAAACCAGACACTTTGACGTCAGTGAGGTGTTGTGATACCTGGTATTACACCGCTCAGAAAAATTAAGGGAACACTGAAGTCACACATCGGGTCTCGAACCAAAATATATTAAAGATCAATATCTTTACGGTACGTTGTGTAATTCGTTGAGAACAAAATGACGTAACAACTGTCAATGGAAACCAAAATCGCCAACCGCTGCATCCAGAGGAACCCAGAGCCCACTGCACCAGCGTAAGGTCTGACAATGGGTCTGATGATTTCATTCCGGTATCTAACAGCAGTCAGGGTACCATTGGCAAGCACGTGGAGGTCTGTGTGACCCTCCAAGGATATGCCTCCCCAGACCATCATTGACTCATCGGTCATGCTGGATGACGTTGCAGGCAGCATAACGTCCACCACGGCGTCCCCAGACTCTTTCACGTCTGTCATGAGCTCAGTGTGAACCTGCTCACATCTGTGAAGAGAACAGGGAGCCAATAGCAGACATGACAATTCTGGTGTTCTCTGGCCAATGCAAATCGAGCTGCACAGTATTGAGCTGTGATCACAGGTCCCACTAGAGGACGTCGGGCCCTCATGCCACCCTCATGGAGTCTGTTTCTGACAGTTTGATTAAAAACATGCACACCAGTAGCCTGCTGGAGATCATTTTGTAGGGCTCTGGCATTGCTCCTCCTGTTCCTCCTCGCACAAAGGAGCAGATACAGGTCTTGCTGCAGCTCTCCTCGTGTAACGGCCCGTCTCCTGGTATCTCCTCCATGCTCCTGGAGAACGTACTGGGAGACACAGCAACTTGAATGGGCTGCAGGTATTGCTTCATGCTACCAGTAGTGACAAGGACACTAGCAAAACTAGAAAAGAATCAAGTCAGGAAGGATAAGGAGAGAGCAATTGTCTGTGGCCACCACCTGCAAAACCATTCCCTTTTGGAGGGGTTGTCTTGCTGTTGCCTCTCCAGCGCTCCTGTTATCACTTTCATTTGCACCAAAACAGGTGACATTTATTCACAATCGCTTATGCTTCCTAACTGGACCGATTGATTACCCTGAAGTTTAATGGATTTGGTGTTATACTGTAATGACTGTGTTCCCTTCATTTCTTTGAGCAATGTAAGACCAGGTAATTCAACTGAGATATCTGGTAACTCTCTCCTTGTACGTCCCGTCCTCCTCTTGCAGATCTTGAAGCGTGGTTGCCATGTCAATGACCGTGATGGACTGACAGACATGACCCTGCTCCACTACAGCTGTAAAGCCGGGGCCCACGGAGTCGGTGAGACTCTCGAACGCCTCAACCGATTTTGAATGTCTGAATCCTCCGCGCGGCTTTTATTTGACGAAAACGTCTGTGGCTTGAGACTCATGGCCGTGTCGGTGCATTGTTCTACTGATTTTGTCCGTGCCCGTCCAGGTGACCCTGCCGCTGCCCTCAGGCTGTCCAGCCAGCTGATTTCTCTGGGCGCCGATGTGAGCCTCCGCAGTCGCTGGACCAACATGAACGCCCTGCACTATGCAGCCTACTTCGACGTGCCGGAGCTCATCCGTGTGCTCCTCAAGGCCTCCAAACCAAGAGGTGAGTAGTACCAACACAACCCATGGGCCTGGTCTAACTAAAGCCTGTAAATAACATGAAGTCAACCCTTGTTTCTAGTTCAACTACACCCAGTAAATAACATAAGTCAACTCTTGTTTCTAGTTCAACTACACCCATTAAATAACATAAGTCAACCTTTGTTCCTAGTCTGACTACAGCCTGTAAATAACATAAAGTCAACCCTTTTTTCTAGTTCAACTACACCCTGTAAATAACATGAAGTCAACCCTTGTTTCTAGTCCAACTACACCCTGTAAATAACATGAAGTCAACCCTTGTTCTTAGTCCAACTGCACCCTGTAAATAACATAAAGTCAACCCTTGTTCTTAGTCCAACTGCACCCTGTAAATAACATAAAGTCAACCCTTGTTTCTAGTCCAACTACACCCTTTAAATAACATGAAGTCAACCCTTGTTCTTAGTCCAACTACACCCTGTAAATAACAAAGTCAACCCTTGTTTTTAGTCCATCGACACCCTGTAAATGACATAAGGTCAACCCTTGTTTCTAGTCCAACTACACCCCTCAAACAAAATACAAATTTGGTGCTGATAAACTTTCCCAAATACTCCCCAGAAAACGTATGACCTTGTATGCACACAAAAGCTCCTACTGGGCCTATCTATTGGTTTCCTGTGTGTCCCAGCATGTCCAGGACATGCCCTAGCTATGAACCCTTCCCCCACCCTTGTCCATCCAGTCCCTATTGAACCAGGGCTCTTTAATTAACTCTGACATTGATTTCTCGTCTCTTTAGTACACTGACCATTGATTGCGGGCGTTTTGTCTCAGAGGGTCCCTCATGTCTATGGACCACATGTTATTATGTGTCCTTGTAGAAGAGGTCTGAGTGACACCGGCTGGTGTCGATGTAAAGCTTGATGAAGCTTTAAGAGACTTTAGAGCAAACAGCCAGCCGGGAATAAGTACAGCATGATGTTAAATAAAACTTGGTTAAACACACAACATTTATAGTCTTTGGATAAGGCGCTGTATAGAATGCATATTATAATATCCCTTTTATTATCCTAGCTTGAGGCATCCATAGCTTGAAAAACAAGTCTCGAGTTGTTTTACACATTTGCTAAAGCCCCTTTGGATCTATAGGGCACACTGGTAAAAACCTAAATTTTTATACTTTGGGCATTGACCCCCAATCTCGGCGTTGCAAGCACCATGCTCTACCAACTGAACTAGACGGGTCAACATTACGCTTAACATGTAAAATACTATGTGGTTTATTATATAGATAACTGCCTCTAACCTTTGCTGCTAGATATCCTGTCTGATCTATAGTCACACTGTATATATATTCTGGGGGAAAAAACACACAAAGATATTAAACATTTGTTTAACATGTGTTATTGTACATTTTTCCAAATATATTTAAGCACATTACTTTCACAATTTACAACGGGTTTTTGTCATCACAGGGTCAGAACCATTGATTTTCTTGTGGAGACCCCGCATCTTTAGGTTCATGTTACATTTTGAGTTAAAGTTAATTTGTCCCAGTTGATAATAGGTTTTGGAACACAGGAACACATAAGATCAGCCAGTTTGCTACGGACTATGGGAATGTCACATGAGTCAAACACAGCACCTCTGGTACCACAGAGAAACCTAGGGAGGGGTATGGCAACCCCCTTCTTGCCTTGGAGCTGTGAACCTCTTGTCCAACACCACATTTTCATCTCTATGACTTTTCCATTTCAACATTAGATCAGACCAATCTCCCTGCTGCAGTACATTGTCCCATTAACAATCAACCTCGAAACTACTGGGCTACTGCAAATTGTATTATATTATCCATTAGCCTACTATAATCAATTACCTATATTGGCAAATGTACATCATCTTCATTTCTCATATCCGAACCCATTGCTTATTTGCCGACATTCTCTCACAATTCAGACCACCAAATTAACCAACGTATGTATGTTTTCCTTCCTACTTATTCATTTATTAAACAAATTCTTCTGAGCACTGATATTTTCTATCCAGAATTCTTTGCCTTCCAACATTACATGGCTACTCAGATTACCAGGCATTCAGTGCCCTGTACTAACTCATCCTAGACCTTCTTATGTTACTGGTAATCCTCTACTGCAATGAAATAGGGGATCTTGCACGCTACGCACACAGCCTACATATGCACACATTACATTTAAACAGTAACAGTAAGGCCATGTAACATTCGCAGACATGAACACACCCTGAAGAATGTATTCTTCTCCGCTCCCACCCTGAGGGGCCGATGACCGAGTTGTAGCACTTCACCCTAGATCCCTTCACTTCTATAGTTCAGTATAACCCAGGACTCCCAGAACGGCGCCACACTAGAATGACTAGTGTAGATGACTTGTACAACAATGTACATGTTATCTCGTTAAAAGTTTCATTTCGTGTCCATGAATCCACAAATGGAAAGAACCGATACAGCCTTGGTTTTGGCCAGCAACGACTATGAAGCGCCATGGGCTCCTGTCATACTGTATATCACGTCTCAACATGTCGATCAGCCGTCACAGACAACGCATTATCCATTTGGATTTTTTGGGCAGAGTTTTTTTTCTGACATAATGCCTTAAGCCCATTGGGATCTATTGGACTCACTGGTGAAGACCCTAAGAGCTCATTGCCTTTACCAATGCAGGCCGAAAATCCACACAGGAATGTTTTCAAAAGTAACCGGATGCTAGCTAACCGTGGTAATGAAAGGTAGCTTGACTTGATCCAAACCTGATTGTCCTGTCTGTGTCCGTAGTGCTGAATTCCACATGCAGTGACTTCCACCATGGCACAGCCTTGCACATCGCTGCCTCCAACCTGTGTCTGGGGTCAGTCCAGTGTTTGCTGGAGCACGGCGCTAACCCCACCGTCAGGGTAAGGGCAACGTCCACTCAGTCTCCTTATCAGGACTACTTGTTATTGGTATATCTAGAGTATTATAACTGAATATGGTGTGAATAAAAATGAGGAGATTTTATAGGATATATATACTTCTCCCCAAAACAGTGATCGTATACCCAGGCATTACTCTCTCCATCTGTGTTTTTGTCTCGGACAGAACGACAAGGGCCAGGGGCCGGCCGATGTCGTCCCCGACCCCATGGATATGACTCTGGACAAAGCAGAGGCGGCCATGGTGGCCAAAGAGCTGAAGCAGCTGCTTCTGGACGCCGTGCCGCTCAGCTGCAACCTGCCCCGCGCCACCCTGCTAAATTACGACAACATCCCCGGAAACCTCATGCTCACCTCCATCGGCCTCAAACTGGGCGATCGAGTGGTGCTCGATGACATGAAGGTAAAAGTGCTTGTGTGTGTGTGTGTGTGTGTTATTTGGTTATTCAGACTGGGAGTCAAAATGTCAGAAATGAAACTGCCTAACATTGTGAGCGTGTTTATCTGCTGGAGGCCATTTCAATGACTTTCATTTATCTTTAACCTTATACTTGCCAGTAAAATGGCCACATTCATCCTTTGCGGTTGAGCCTTTCTGCTTGTTGCACTGTGTGAGAAAAGATTGTGAACTCTAGCAAACATGTGTCCCCACTTGTGTCAACACGTATAGCTCCTCAAAAAACCGAGCAGTGATGAAATTGACATCTCGGCTCCACATCCCATGAAGCAGGTGGGTAGTCCTTGACCTGTGTGACTTCTGGCGTAACTGAACACGTTTAGCCGTTTGGTCTGGTGTTTTTCTCCGACCAATCGCATTGCCGACCACCCTAAAAAGCGTCCTTTGGTGGGTTTATTTGGGATTTACTCTGCATTACCCACTGCAGCTCAAATGCAATTGAGGCCCATGTGAGGCCCGTGTCTGTCTTTGGGTTTATAACTTACCATTGCACACCTCATCTTGCAGCGGCGTTGCACATCTCACTGTGTTGTTCAAACAACTAACTACTGTATTATGGAGTTCTTGTCAGGACCCACCGTAACCACAGACCCCATGTTGTTGTGTAGATTACTAACCACGGACCCCCAGTTGTTGTGTAGATTACTAACCACGGACCCCCAGTTGTTGTGTAGATTACTAACCATGGACCCCATGTTGTTGTGTAGATTACTAACCATGGACCCCATGTTGTTGTGTAGATTACTAACCACGGACACCATGTTGTTGTGTAGATTACTAACCATAGACCCCATGTTGTTGAGTAGATTACTAACTATGAACCCTCAGTTGTTGTGTAGATTACTAACCATGGACCCCATGTTGTTGTGTAGATTACTAACCATGGACCCCATGTTGTTGTGTAGATTACTAACCATGGACCCCATGTTGTTGTGTAGATTACTAACCATGGACCCCACTGCTCTGGTCGTCCTAAGTGGTGTCCTCTTCATCAACAGAATAACAATAATTGATTTGGTTTAACAGTGTTTCTCCACACACCAATGGAACTAGCGTCATTAAATACATTAGATTATCGAAATGTAAAATCCAGTACAGACAAGTGAGGCCAGACCTAAGCCGGGATGCCAGCCCTCACATCGTCTCTCCTTTACAGACGGGCACCTTGCGCTTCTGTGGGACGACGGAGTTTGCCAGCGGCCAGTGGGTGGGGGTGGAGCTCGATGAGCCCGAGGGCAAGAACGACGGGAGTGTGGGAGGGGTGCGCTATTTCATCTGCCCCCCCAAACTGGGTAAACACATTTTATTTCATTCATTACATTATTACTACATTTATTATTTACTACGTCATGTGAATTTGCTAAAGACGCCATATGTTCATTTAATCATTCTGCTGCACAAGAGGAATTGACTTTTAGTGTAGTCAAGGTTTACAAAGGGTTATAAAGTTAGTTATTTTCATTTTAAATTGAAGACTTGATTCGGATTAGTGTCCTTACGCGGCAAACTGGATCAAATAAAGATTCTATGTCTGTGAGATTTCCCTCACGAGAAACACAAATTATTAAAAATGCTTGATTTCATCAGATAAGATTAATATTAGTTATAGAAAGTCATTTTCCGTATAAACAGCTTTGGTACATTTTATTGGAGGTGTCTAATCACCTTCTCTTGTCTTAAAGGCATATTTGCGCCGGTGTCAAAAATCTCCAAAGCAGTTGAGCAGGCCCCCTCATCTGTCACCTCGACGCCCAAGACCCCACGCATGGACTTCTCCCGCGTTACAGGAAAGAACAAGAAAGAGAAGAAGGAATTAAAGGAGCGAGAGAAAGGTGTGAGAGTCAGTCCATCAAAGGGCATTGGGTTATTTGTCATACTCCAACAAGCTTTGGATTCACAGGCTTCACACATTTTAAGCAAAAAGTCCCAAGTGAGCGCGGTACCTTGTCAATATACCCTGGCTAAGGGAGTTCTTCAGGGCCTGGACACAGCCATTAGCTGTTGTGTATTAGTCATATGCCACAGAAACCAGAGGTGCCTCATTGCTGTTCCAAATCGGTTACCAATGGAATTGGAACAGTAAAAAAAAGATTATTCAGCATTTAGAGTTTGAATGGGTTATAACTAGTGCTGTCAAACAATAATCCCATAAACGTCTGTAGTTAATTGCGATTAATCGTCTTATTCCAAGTTGGTCCATTAGAACAGGGTATGTCATGGCCCTTAAATGTCTCCCCTCAAATTATCCCAATGATTAGCATAATATATTGGCATCCCATGTAAATCTAAATAGAAAGTTGCTGGTCTATGATCCAATAGTTGTACCATCTTCTCCTACTATGCTCTTGATCAGGCAATAACAATTGGCTAAACTCTGGTTAGAATTGTGATTCAGGTCAGAGCCTGCAAACAAGTAGCTTCTTTGATAGGTGTTTGGCCACAACCAAATACATGTGTCTTTATTAAATGATTTCCAAATGCCATAAGGTAGGTTACTTAAATAGACAAAGGCATAAGCTAGGCAAGGTAGCCAGAGATGTTTATCCACAAACATTAATCAGGATCAGATAGTAAATTTATTTATGCTCAGCATGGATGTTGTTAGTTCCGCGATTATAATATGTTTTAGTATACTGTTGCATATAAATAAGTGACAGCTCCCGCTCAAGTCAATCACTAACTATGGTTCTGAGGCTTAAAAAAAGAAAAATGCCTTAACGGCGACAAAAACATTAACGGCGTTAACGGCATTTTTATTTAAGCGTTAACACGTTAATTTTGACCGCACTAGTTATAACTCATCAGTGTGATAAAGCCAATATTTGCACATTGATAATTACCCTGGTTACCCATTTATAATAGCAATAAGGCACATCTAGGCTACACCCAAACTATCCGCCTGTCGGTTTCCAGGACCCAAACTATTCCGAATAAAACACACAAGATTTCGTAACACGCCATAAAATCTGAACATTGAATTGATTCCACTCCAGCAGCACTGAGGAAGAAGTCCATGTCTGTGGCTAGTTTGGACCCAGACGGGGTGAAGGTAGAACTTGGAGACCAGGTGCTGGTGGCCGGTGTGAAGCAGGGAATAATACGCTTTTACGGAAAGACAGACTTCGCCCCAGGTAGTTGCTTTCACATTCTTACACCGATGTTGGTCATGATATCACTGTTTAATCAAGTTGAAATATTAATGCTGTGTTTGTTGCCAGGTTATTGGTTTGGCGTTGAGCTGGAGCAACCCACGGGAAAACATGATGGGTCAGTCTTTGGTGTCCGCTATTTCAACTGCCTGCCAAAATACGGTGTCTTCGCACCCCCATCTCGCGTCCAGAGGTACTGAAACACCTGTTTTCAAAAAATGGCCCTAAGATAAAATAAACATACTGTATAAGTATATTGATAAGCATTACAGTGTAAGTAAGCTTAAATGTCCATCTCACAGAGAGCCACGCAGTAAAAAAAAAAAGCCTAAGATGTTACAATGGTAAAGGTTGAGTCTGAACAGGTAACATAAGTAAACACTGCTGTTAATGATCTCCCAGGATCGGCGGACCAAAGGACGGTCAAAGTGGTGATTGCACATTGGTGAAAAAAGTCCACCAGGTGTCTAGTAAGTGTCTCGGGTCAAATCCAATCATGTCAGTCAGGTGACCACACAGTCCCGGTAAACTGTAGGGTGTGCTTTTCTATACCCTGACACACACTTTCTTTGTTTAGTGAACCAGCCAAAGCGTAACTTCAGCGCAGTGAGGTCACCAAAGGACATCACTTCTGAGAGTTCCATATCCAGGTTCAGTGTTGTCTTTACCTGTTATTTCTGGAATGGAAGAAATACAGCTCTGGAAAAAATTAAGAGACCACTGCAAAATAATCTGTTTCTCTGCTTTTACTATTCATAGGTATGTGTTTGAGTAAAATTAACAGTTTTGTTTTATTCTATAAACTACAGACAACATTACTCCCAAATTCCCAAAAAGATATTGTCATTTAGAGTATTTATTTGTAGAAAATTATTATTTGTAGAAACTGGTCAAAATAACCAAAAAACGTTGCATTGTTTTCAGACCTCAAATAATGCAAAGAAAACAAATTCATATTCACTTTTTAACAACAAAATACTAATGTTTTAACTTAGGAAGAGTTCAGAAATAAATATTTGGTGGAATAACCCTGATTTTTAATCACAGCTTTCATGCATCTTGGCATGCTCTCCACCGGTCTGTCACATTGCTGTTGGGTGACTTTATGCCACTCCTGGCACAAATATTCAAGTAGCTCGGCTTTGTTTGATGGCGTGTGACCATCCATCTTCCTCTTGATCAAATTCCAGAGGTTTTCAATGGGGTTCAGGTCTGGAGATTGGGCTGGCCATGACAGGGTCTTGATCTGGTGGTCCTCCATCCACACCTTAAATGACCTGGCTGTGTGGCATGGAGCATTGTTCTGCTGGAAAAAACAATTCTCAGAGTTGGGGAACATTGTCAGAGCAGAAGGAAGCAGGTGTTCTTCTAGGATTACCTTGTACTTGGCCTGATTAATGCGTCCTTCACAAAAACAAATATGCCCGATTCCAACCTTGCTGAAGCATCCCCAGATCATCACCGATCCTCCACCAAATTTCACAGTGGGTGTGAGACACTGTGGCTTGTAGGCCTCTCCAGGTCTCCGTCTAACCATTAGACGACCAGGTGTTGGGCAAAGCTGAAAATTTGACTCGTCAGAGATGACCTTACTCCATTCCTCTACGGTCCAATCCTTATGGTCTTTTGCAAACTTCAGCCTGGCTCTTCTTTGCTTCTCATTGATGAAGGGCTTTTTTCTAGCTTTGCACGACTTCAGCCCTGCCCCTAGGAGCCTGTTTCAAACCGTCCTCGCCGTGCACTTCACCCCAGCTGCTGTTTGCCATTCTTTTTGTAGGTCACTTGATGTCATCCTACGGTTGTTGAGTGACATTCAAATGAGTTGACGGTCATCTCGGTCAGTGGACAGTCGTTTTCCCCCTCTGCCAGTCTGTAGCTTTGTTGTCCCCAATGTCTGTTGCTTGACCTTGTTCTTATGAACCGCCGTCTTTGAAATGTTCAGGATGGAAGCAACCTGACGCTCACTGTATCCCTCTGCCAGTAAAGCCAGAATTGAACCCTTCTTTTCCTCACTCAAAGCTTTTCTTTTCAACTCTTTTGTCATGCGGAATAGTTATTTTTTTATTCAAATTACCTTTGAGGTACTGCTTGCACTGTTTTTGCCATCCAGCTGGTCCTATTGCAAGAGGATAGTGATGACCACAGCAGTGGTTTTTATACTTTTCCTCGTTAAATCAGATTTGGTTCAGGTAATCACCTAATCAGTACCTCATTAAGTAAAATGAGGTGTCTGTGTTGGATTTTAACAGACACTGGAATGGAATGGCTGCCATACATGTAGAGATGCTGATTTAAGAAAAATTCGGGGTGGTCTCTTAATTTTTTCCAGAGCTGTATATGTGAAAAGTCATGAATACTTAGGAAATTTAAAGATTTAGCAATATATCTTCAAACAAATGTATGTGATTCAAATACATTTCAAAATGCATGTCACACATTACAATACATTTTCAAATGCTTAGGAAATCAATTCGTTTTAGCACATTTTTATATTTCAGATATCTGTATCCTTAGTTCCCTTCCTAAACTATAGTTAAATGTTTGTTGTGTTTGAATAAATCTGATGAATGCCAACGATGACGTGACTCCCTCTTCTCGTTCTCCTCACAGGTTGTTGTTCTGCTGTTGGTTCCCCTGGATGCTCCGTGCTGAGATGCAGTCTTAACAACATCTTCCACCGCCACACACACACCCCTCCTCAAAAGAACTCCTGCTCTCCTACTCTCGGTGTCCATCTTTCATTTGTGCTTTTCATTGTGAATCTACCAGACTGTTGCTGTCAGAATAACAGTAGTGAGCCCACCCCAACTCCACTCCTCCCTCCATCTCCCCTCAGTTCCCATGATCGCGGTCAGTCCTATAGCAAAACCTAGTGCCTTGTATCCTAACTAACATCCTGCATTCCGTTTGTAACACTAATAATGAGACTAAATAATTGTAGATCTGGGACACAAATCCTACAAAAGCGATAATGGAATAGATATAATCACATTTTTTGTACATTTCTCAATTTTGGTGATGATTGCTGGTTCTTACCCACCCTTGTCAGAAGTTGCCAAACCCAATAACCAGTCAAACCCCATGACCAGTCAAACCCCATGAACTGTCAAAACCTCATGACCAGTCAAACAGCTTCTTATGCCCTGGGGCTTCTTCTAGGGAACCTTTCAAATGGCTAAGTACATGCTGCTGTCTTTTTTTGTTGTTACTGCTGCTTCATCCTGATTTCCAGTATTTTAAACGGGACCAAGGGCCTCATTTATCCCCCTGTTGGTGTGAACAGATGTTAGGTGATCATGTAGCGCTTAAAGGTGCCCTCTGGTCACATGATTACCCCATTGAAATCGCCAAGCTCCTCCAAAAGCACACCGTTCTCAAGAAGTGACCTCACTTCGTCTCATATAACCACCAATCACAATCAAAATTAGGCTCAGGTGTTCTGCAAGTCGTTTGGGAGGGGGAATGCACCTCTCTCTCTGTTTTAATAGGCTAGAATTGATTGTCATTCTTATTTTTCAAAAATCCTATCTTTCAAACCAATGATTGGTTTGCTGGAAAGGAATTTTAGATGGACGATCAAGTTACTGCGGTGCACCTTTAAAGGGACGAATCCAACACGCGGATGTGTGAGTCATATCATGTTGTTGCTTTATCTTCACGTAAACATGCCTTTTCATGTGATAAGATGGGACATGAACACGACAGCTATGTTCTTCTACTCTCATGCGTCAAACAGAAAACAGGGTTTAATATTATTCAGGATTCCTTCATTCACTGTACCTCCACTTGCACTCTGAGCATTTTCCCAAATGTTGTTTTGCAATATGTATTATTGATTTTGCTTGTTACCGGGCTTGTGTAAATTTTAGTATTCTCTCACAAAAATGAGGTTCCTCGTCTCTGGTAGCCTGTTAATAGCCTTGACAGATGCCATTGAGTCACTTGTTTTAGGTAAGGTAATAACAGCGCATACATTCATGTTAATCAGAATGTTAATCGCTGAAGGACATTTTTAACGGCAGGATAGATAACATACCCCTCAAACAGAATTACCTGGCAATCTCATAGTCCTATAGACACCTCTGTTTTTCCATAACGGGGTTCAAATAAGACTTCCATAACTTGGTTTACGGTGTTTGTTGCACTTTTAACCAGTCACTCTCAAATCCAAGTTATGCTAACCAAAATAGCTACTAACCCCAAAATGCAATGCCACATAATGTAAAGGGAAGCCACTAAGGTTCATTGCTTAAGCTGGTGTTGTCTTTGTTGTGTAGCATGAAGTAGCATTAACGTAACTTTGTTTGCGAAATCCTTAATTTAAGTTTTGTTTTCTGAAATAGGTAATGGTACCAGTATATATTTGTCAGAGTAGAGGTACACAATGACTCTCGATTGAAACGTTGCCCTCCCCCATCACGAGGGTTCATTTAAGTTCAATCTGCAAAAACAGAACTCCCACTAGCTCTGCACTTCCACTGTTTGGCTATCCTCTCACTTCTCTCTCAACGTTAGACTTTGGTAAATTTCGTGAACGTGAGCATTAGATACAAAATATCTGACCATTAAAACGTGTGTGCTTAATGTAAA
Organism: Esox masquinongy; assembly: GCA_016801175.1. Lineage (NCBI taxonomy): Eukaryota > Metazoa > Chordata > Actinopteri > Esociformes > Esocidae > Esox > Esox masquinongy. The sequence continues at coordinate 23,951 of JACXGI010007219.1, forward strand.
AATTTAAGAGTATGTGCATAAAAACAGCAATATTTAACCTGTATATCTTATTACATGTATATGGAGTCTGGTCTACTTAACACTATATAAGCACACATTGAGGGGCAGAAAAAAAACACCTGAACTCACTCATGTACTCTGGACATCATTGTGAACATCCTGTGTTATAACATGGGCACCAGATCTCAAATGAAACATGTAATGATCAGGAAGTGATCATGTCAGGAACTGAATGCAACGATGTGTGCCTGTTTTGATATTGCTAGTGTGCTGTTATGACTAAGTCCTTACAGCCACTGAATATCAATTATACTCTGAGTTAGAGTCTTTAGTATATCCAGTTTGAGAGACACTAATACATTTTGCCTCAAATTCATGCAGTGGAATGCCTATGAACATGTGCCAATTGGACATTTAATGCTGTTTTCTTTAATTTAATTTGTTAGCACACTTACTCTGGACAGCTCTGTTGGATAATTACGCTCAACTGATAATTGGAGTTTCTTTAATATTATCAGCATTCCTGGTAGTAGATACGCAGATTATCCTGACCCCCTAACTGAAGGATTTGATGATGATGATGATGATTATGGTGAATACATCACCATGATTTGTTCATCTTTACCACTTAAGATATGTCATTCGAAATAACTACAGCGTTCAACATTGTTCAAATTTGCTACATGCTTGAGTTGAATTGTTAGTTGATTGACTGACAGATTTAATGTGCAAGTAAAGGGTTATTTGAGATTTATATGTACCAAGATGATAGAAATGTGTAGTTATGTCATCAGTTTAACACTCTGGTAGCAAAAATGTAAATTTTACTTGTGTAGGTATTATGACCACAATGTAATTTATGACCTTAATTTGCCAGTAGATGTCACTTTATCATCTAAAACATCACAATGACCTACATTGATGAGTCTCTTCAATTGTTAAGTTTATTCAACTACATTGTAAAAAATAAAAAAATATAAAAATATTTAACCTTATTAGATGGTGTAAAGTACAGTACTGTCATAAAAACATGAGTTATTCTAAAACTTCTCAACAAGCGTCACATCTTCATATACATACATGTCATTGCTGTTAGTTTAACAAAATAATTTGCCTCTTGACATATATTTTTTGATAATTTCACAAAGTGTACTTTTATTTTCCAGTTTTATAGTGTGTCTGTGCCCTATACTGGTAACAAAGCAAATCTATGTGTTCAGCAAACTATAATGAGCTTTGGAGGACTGTGATGTTGGATTTAGTACTGGTGTCATGAATAATATTCATTGCATGCTGTCTATTTTCCGACGGTTTCTTTTCCCAATGGTGTAACTCAGCATGAAAATGCTTATAATTCCAAGTCTGATTATGAATATAATAAAGTTTGGTGTTGTTTTCTACATTTTCTGTCACTTTCAATTTCTGGGAAATCACCTTTAAATACAGAAATGAGGTGAAACTTGCATATTTAAAAAGTTACTTCTTGAACTAAGTTCAAAACTATACTTTTCTTAATACTTTCCTCTAGTTCAGCGGTGGCTCTGTGTTGGGGTATTCTGTGTCCTCAAACAGCTGTTCCAGTTTGGTCTGGCTGTCTTTGAACACAGTGTTATTCTGCCCTGGTTTCTCGGCTTTCCACCTTGGTCTGGGTTAGTGCATCCTGACAAAAAATAGGCCTAAACATGATACAGGCACAAGCAAACAAAGAAAGCTGTCCTAACAGAAAAACCCCACAGGCCTGAAACAGTCCTAATGATGTGTGACAATGTACTACAGCTCAATTGGCAGCTACAGACTATATAATGCATTTTCAAAAAGAATACCATTAACTCTCTTTTGTTGTTAAAAACTGGGTTGACAAGCACTGAAAACAAGAGTCTGCATGTTAACAATGAAATTATCCATATCTAAGGGAAAGTGTGTAACTTTCACTTGCAGCACATGGCTGGTTGTCAGAGGTCTTTAAACCATTTGTTTATTTGGGAGTCCATGCAAGAAGATAGCAGGCGAATGTCCAAAATGTTGTGAAGATTAACATCGAATTGGATAGTAAGGGTCCTGCTGCCTAAAATGTGATTGATGATGAAGTTTGAGATTTTGGTCAAATTCATTCTCAGTGCTAGAAGAACTCCTTCAGTGCCACTTTTAAAAAGATGATTAAATGCAGTAAACTCCTCATTATTAACTCATTTGCATTCATTTGTCCTTAAGAAAATGTTTAATGGCACAATATGGTTTGACTTTTTTGAAGCGGTCCACGTGGAACAGTCCAAGTTTATCATAAAAGAAAACATACAGTATATTTGTGTTCAAAGGATAATTATTTCCATGGATCTCAATTGCATCAAAGGAAAAAACGTGATGATGTATTTCATTTCTGTAGTTTTTCACGTGTGTTAACACTCCTGTATCATGCCAAATTGACTTCTGTGGGAAGGTTTTGACCACCATGCATACAATAGTTGGCCAGTAGATGTCACTAATATGTAACTATTATTATCTACTTTATTATAAACGTCACAAAAACCTAAATTGATGAGTCATCCTCCTTCCACGTGTGTTTTATTCAAGGACATTATACAATTGTACGCTAGTACACTATGAAAATATAAAAAAACGTCTTAATAAGGGCTATATCTGCATACAAACGTCACAGCCAGTTATTTTACACATTATTATTCCACTTTAAATTGATATTATACTTTTCCAGATTTATCATTTTTGTCTCTACATCAAAACATGTAACAAAGCTAGAAAGTCTGATTCCAGTAAACTGTAATGAAATTGTGGAGGGCTGCACTTTTGGATTCTTTTGGTGTAGTTAATATTCATTGCACACTCATAATTTTCCCACATTTTCTTTTTCTAATTGTGTAACTCAGCATGAAAATGCTTATAATTCTAACTCTGACTATGAATATAATTTATTTTTTTGTTAAATGATAAATCTCTCAGATTCACAGTCAAGAAATTTCTCACATCTGTATTTATTTCTGGTCCAACAATTGAAATGCAAAAATCCCACCGATGGTGTTGCTGGTGTAAACGTGAATGGTAATGGTGAATTAAGGCATAGGTCTAATCTGAAGAAACACTGAAGGAAATGTTCATTTTCTCATCGGAGGAATCCAGAGTTGTTTCCTTGGAAGATGCGGTTGTTGTAGACTGCTGTCCAGTCTGTTTTCGAGGTAGCTGTGAATGGGGAATGGGCCTTGGTGCCGCTCTTCTGCTTCTTTCGGCGCGCACGACGGTTTTTGAACCATACCTGCATAAGGAGAAAAACACATGTTAAGCCCAGAAATTATGTGAAACCTACAATATTTGAAAGATACTAAATAACTCCAGTGTTAAACAATTATTTTCTTACTCTAACAATTTCCTCTGTGAGACCCGCGTTCCTGGCTAGTTCGGCGCGTGCCTCCATGCCAGGGTAATCTGTGATGTCAAACAGCTGTTCCAGTTCTTTCGTCTGGCTGTCGGTGAACACAGTGCGCAGTCTTCCCCGGTTTCTTAGGTTTCCACCTTGGTCCAGCTTAGTGCAAAGGGGGTAAGACACTGAAATAGAAATAAACATGATTGAGTCAAAAGCAAGCAAAGACAGAAAATTGGCCTAACTGAAAATCGACAGGCCTGAAATATACGTCTATTACTTTGTAAAGATGTGTCACATATAGGCCTAAGACTTTGTAACTTTGAATTTAACTTAGTTGGCATGACACTGTCTATATTGGCAAATTATTACATATACTGCTATCTTACCTCTTTCATCGATTGGAACTCTGTGATAAGACGCGCTAAAATACCAGTCTGCGTGTGGACAATGAAATGATCCATATCCTAAATAACTGCCCGTATAATCAAAAGTGGGCGACGTCGTCGGAACTTGCTGCACATGGCTGGTTGTCAGAGGCCTAGGCATATCATAATTCCAATTTACATTATGTCCATTAGATAGTCCATGGCCGAAGATGCCAGGCAAATGACCAAAATTTTGTGAAGTTGGGGATCCACTTGGATATGGAGATCCCACTTCAGAACCTAAAATGTGATCGATGCTGAAGTTTGAGACTTTGTTGGAATCCATTCTCAGTGCTAGAAGACCCTCACAAAAAGTTAAGTCTGCGTGTTTTACCTCTCCAACCAAGACACTGCCTCAGCTAAAGTTCAGGCTTATGATGAACTCCAGATTATATACTCCTCGGGTGTCACTTCAAAAATAAGATTTGATGTAAGATTTAACACCTCATTATTAATCCATTTGCATTCCTTTGTACTAAAGGATGGCAATGGTACTCTGTGGGTTAATCTTTTTGAAGACGTCCACCTTTAACAGTACCGGTAACACCATGAAAGAACACATTTGGTTCAAAGGATAAGGACTTCTGTGATGCATTTTCATCAAAGGAAAACGCAATGATGTATTGAAATTGTCCAGACCTGTAGATGATTGTGTCAAAATTAGATATGGTGATTGGATTCGGTCGAAACAGATGATCGGCTACTAGCATGGGCTAATAGGTATGGTGTCTCACAGTTAAGAAAGGTTTGAGAAACATTTATTATTATTTATTATCAAGCATTCATTATGTCGAACTACATGGCTTAAACTATAGGTTGGGGTATTTACATTACATTCGTGATACACAACATAACCAGAGTCTTCAAAAGAAACAGTCCTGTTTCATAGAGTAGCCTAATCTTTGATAACATAAATTCTGTAGGCTAATAGATATTTGTATGAATATATCTACTGATCTTTAGTATACGTGGGCTACCTACATTTCTCATTTTCAAAGTCAAATGATTTTTGAAATGTTTCACAGCCGCCTTGTGTAGCCTATGTCTAGTATTATTTTCTGTTATGCATTTTTTCATAACCCAGTTATGTAAGGCCTTTGTTTAAAATACTGCAATTATCTTGGTATCCAGCTGGGGGAGCCATTTTCCTTGAGACGAAAAGTGTGTTTGTTTACTTTGATGGTAAGTAGGGCACGAGCACAATCCATTGAAGGCGAAACGACAACGGGACAGCTTATCAATCAATGACTGATACTAGTTCCTGAATCCCAACCGTAAAAGTTTGTGAAATGTTCAACACCAAAACTGTCGTTTTTGTAACATCCTTTGATCCGTTGTTTGTGAAGGCACGTGTCACTATTTACGCACCAAACGGATCAAAGCTAATGCGCCTACTCGATTCCAGTCAATTACCGGAGCCAATCAGAGCTGCTTTCTAAATCCCTTCGTAAATAACCAAATATATACCAGTTAGGTGACTGTTTTTTAAGCATGCCTACACTATTCACATCAATCGAGACTAACATATGCATTTTTCCTGTAGGCAATGCATCATGCCAATCAAAAGGGGTAGCACAGATATTTGTCATACCTGAAATTGTAATTTAACGCTTATCTTAGGATGATGTACCATTATATATAATGGCCTCCATCATGTTTTAGCAATAAGGCACCTCAGGGATTGTAGGAGATGGTTGATATACCACGGCTAAGGTGAAATACCACATAGCTCTACATATGAGGTGCCATATTAGTATTATAAACTTGATACCAAACCAGAACACAAAATCAGTAAAAAAAAAAAGTGTTTATAAATGGCCTGATAATACCATAGTTTTTAGTTAATCAGAGCTTGAACCACCTAATGCATAATAACATTTTGGGAAGACTGAAAAATGTGTCTCTAACTCAGGCATACAAGTCTAGCAATGACAGGCCGCCGACACAACTAAAAGGCGGCTAGTGTGAAGATCAATCATCCTATACTCTCTGTGATCCAAAATCAATGTAAAGAAACTCAAATGGACATCAATGAGGGTTATAAGAAAACAGACTTTAGCAGGGTCTTTAATGTCAAGTCTGCATAAGCTATATGGCAGTGTAGTCTGAATTAACGTTTACAATATAACAATGGTTGCTACATGTTTTAATTAAAATGATTCTGTGGGTTAACATGGCAATTTCTGTGGTTTGATATGTCTTGTCTATTGCTGCATCCAACAACATGTAACATTTTACATCTGTCAGTGAATGCGGCCAAGTGAAACCATATGACATCCTTGCTTGAAAACCTTGACATCATTAGACAAACACAGTCAGACATGAGAAATCATGTCAGACCTCTGCTACAAGGATGCACTGTTGCTGCCCAGCCCCATATTTTGAAGGCTCAACCTATGATGAAATAATACTCCTGGCTGTCAGTTTATTTCATCCGCCGTCCTCAACCTGCAATATTTGTTGGACAAACATCCACTTAACAAGACTTGCATTATGACTCAGATTTTCTGTCTACACGCACTGACAATTTACTAGTTTACTACAGTTTTAACCCAGCTTTGACCTAATTCTCACAAAGACGACCTACGCGAAAGCCTGTGGCACCCTCATTCTCATTAAACTGAATAGTCAAAATAGTGGGATTTATTTTTCTTTTCTTTTTTATTAGCAAGATGCCTCATCCTCTGCACCAATCGATCGGCCTGGCAAATTGGGAGATATCCCCGATCAGCATCAGCATTCCTGCCAGACGAAGAACAAGCATAGCCATGGATTGTTCTGGCTGTCATTGAATCCCAGGATTCATTCAGCTAGGACCAGTTGTCCTGCTCCTACTAAGTGTTACGTGAACTATTCCATCTTAGCTGAGATGAAGATCAGAGTTCACTGCAGCTTTTTCCCCAATGGGAGTAACTGTTAAACTAACAGGAAAAAATGGACATAATGCATGTACAGAGGTGTTATTTTCACAGCGTTTACATCTTGGGTGTTTTTGGGGGAACCTAAAGCTACTCGGGGTTAGCAAAATGAGATCTAGAAAACAATCTAAATGCTAAACGAGTTGCTTACTTCTGACAGTTTGCGCTCACACCAGTTTTAGAGTATTTTTTTCTCACAATATTACCTCTACAAATCAGTGCTGACGACTGGATCAAAATTCATCGCCAATTCAAACCACCATACAAGGTATGTGAATATTATATGCATATCACATCAACTATGCATGAGAAGCCGCTCAATTTGCCAGCCCACTTGCATAATGATTTGACTTTAACGATTCACACTCAGTGTGCCAGCCTAGCGCCTGTCAGCCCAGCGCCTGTCAGCCCGTCTGTCTAGTTGCAATGCCGGCTATGGACTGTAGGAGGCAATACACGTCTCACCCCCCGAAAATGCTACAACACTCCAGATCCATTACATAACACGCCACGCTTTAGAGGACACCTATGGAGGTTATTAGTCTAACAAAGAAACGCAACAAAGGCTGATGGAAGGATGAAATAGATGGGGGGGACAATCAGCATAACATCAACAGAAGAGGGGGCACCTGTTTATACTAGGTTAAGAGGTCAGACCGGGGAAGGACATTTCACCCATTAGGTGTTGCTGTTAAAGGCACGGTGTCCTGGGAGGGTTTTCCAGAAATGGAGGGGAGCAGCTGTTTTAGTCCCCAGCCTGTGGATAATGCTGTGATCCCTGTCAGACCTCGCGCACCTTCCCTGCACTCTTCAGGCCTCACTAAACGACTGTCCCACTCTACTATTCTACCATTAACTGCCGACCTCAAGACTCTGTATGCTGTGTCACAGTATCTCCGGAGGCATCACAGTGTCCACTTCCTGATACCAACAGTGCATTTACACGCAGACGCCTCAAAATGCAATTAAACAACCAGGCCACATAAAATGCTATTGTTAACTTGGTTTCTTCCCTGAATCGCAAATTAGATGGGAAAACATTTTTGTGTGTTTTCCCCTGTCCAGTCAGCGTGGTGGTTCCTCTATGTCAGCTACTGAAACCCTATGTCGTCCTCTCCACGGAGCTCTAATAATGAACGTCACCCCTGCACCCTGTAATGAAGCCTGCGGCCTCTTCACCTTTATGCCTCAGTGGCTCTGGGGTCTATTGTTATCTTGGACAGGCCAATTGGAGAGCCCCCTTCCATTCCTCCCGCCCCTGCATAATTAACGCAGGGAAAGGACGGGGATTCAGCCCAGTCCAATGCATAATTACAGTGTTTTTTTGTTCATAATTAGCAGAGAGGGTAATCCATTCAGACGTGTTCAGTGAGTTATCTCAAATGCCCCACGTTCACCCCCACCCCCTCCACCTCCCTTGCTAAATAGAGATTTCAAGCCAGCTTCGGTTGGAGAGGGGAAACACAGTAAGCATATAATCTCTCACCCCCCCCCACCACCACCACCCCCGTTTCTGCTGAAGCACCAACGTAAATCGTCTGACTGAGCTGAGCCCACAGTCCTCCTCTGAGACATGAGCCGAGAGAGTGGAGCCACCCTCTCAGATTCTGACATGAAAGCTTGAATCTGGTTCCCCCTCTCTGTCCTGCTGCTCCACAATGAGGCTGTGTGCCCTGGATGTGTGACTACATATTGGTAAATGTTTGCCTTGCCGAGGCCTTTCCTTTGTTTCACTGTAATCAACAAAGGGTCTCCTTGGGGAGGAGATGCTGGCTGCCTGTTAGTACAGTGTGACTTAATCCGGTGCAGCTCTTCTAACTACACATAAAATTAGCATGAACCCTGTATGGATCCTGTCTGTTACTTCACTTTCCCCTTAAATCCACATCTTTGTTCTAGTGCCTTCACTATTAATGGAAGCCCGAGCCATTAGATATAACTGTGTCTTCAGGACAACTGGGGTGAACATGATTGTACATTCTTGTTATTATGAGTTTGTTATGAAATACTGCGTCTTAAAAAAGAAAGTCTTATTTCATTTACTTCAGTCAGGCTTTTCATTTTGCCAACCTTACGTAACTGGTCCATAATAGGCCGTCATTTGAATATGTACGTATCCTGGCTGAAAACATTTCCATTAATTCAAATGACCCAGACATCTGTCTGTGATTTTTTTAAACACTGTAAAAATACAATTCGATGCAGGCAATAGGAGAAATTATAATAGATTGGCATTTCTGTGTTTCATTTTCATTTTCAGTTTATGAATGATTGGATATGGCAGTTATTTAGGTCTGATCCTTTTCATAACTGTGAATTGGCAGTACGTGACATATGTACAGTAAGCGGAAGTTTACTGCAGGTGCGCTGAGTAGAGCGCCGGCGAGGGGTGTGGTTTGGAAGTACCTGTGACAGGTCAAGTTACCTGCTACCTTCGAAACTCTTGTGCGTTATCCTGATAGTGATTACATTCGCAAGACAAAGAGGACAAACGAATCAAATAATATCCCGTGGTTGATGCTTCAAAGGTGTGCAAATTTTCTCCGAATTTTGACTATTCGATTTGTCATATTTTTAATCGCGCAGTAAGGGGCTTTCAAGTGTCACGACCCCGGTTGCGGTAATCCAAACAAAGTACAATCGTAAGTTCCCTAGTTTGTTTATCTGTGTCTGTGCTGTGTGATTTTTGAGCCAACATGTTTTTACTTTAGAGTACGCTTATTAAAGTGTTAAGGGGTGTTTTTTTTAAATTAATATTGTATCTCATTTCAAGACAGCAAGGTGGGTCATAAACAAAATATTCAAATTTCGCAGATGTTGTTGCTAGTTTTAAGAGCAGAGCTTTTGTAGCAGTAGACTCAAAGTGTATCTTCGGGTTATTGTATTTTTTTTTTTTATCAAGAACCGGTTAGTGTCTGTCTGGCTGCTGGGCTATGTAATTGAAGGATGCATGACTCAGTGTAACAGGTGGACTGCCTGTCATGTCTTGGGGTTACTACTTCTTCAAGATGTGCCCTAAATAACCCTAGGGTTACAACTCACATTGGAACCAAATACTCCTTGCCTTCTAGGGTTTCACAGAAAATATCATTCTTCTTACCAAGTAGAGAACACTTTCCCTTAACAACATGCATGTCACTTGCTGGCCAAAATGCCACTACATAAAGCACAATCATGTATGCCAAATAGTGAAATGCATGTTGTCCTTTTTCAGTGATCAGCAATTAGATGAAATGATTGTGCCCATTTGAGCAACGGTTGACCTGACTGAATTGGCGTCAGCTAATTAAGCACCCTCATCAGTGGCCCTGGCGTAGACACTGAATGAACAGAACCAGTTGGTAAGGGGTTCCAAGCCCCTTCCGTTCTTTTCTTTCCGTGGCCGTTGGAACGGAGGACCGTTAAATTACAGATGGTGAAACAGTGAAACTAGCTTTGAGACCTGTGCTTCGGGACTTCTTGAATGACTATTGGACTTATCATCCCCACAAGGTGACACTGTCCATCATTCCTCTTACCAATCTGGGTGGTGTTCAGCCAATTAACAATGGTCTTTCCTGGGACTCCCGGACACTGTTGTTATACTGTAAGCAGGCTATGATCTCGCTGCCTTAGGTCGCTGGGCTTCTCGGGCGGCCCGCCATTTCTCAGTGTCGTTTGTGTTTTTTGGCTTTCATTCCCGTCAATTTCTTTGACTCATTCGTGGCACTACTAAGCCGGATCTATTTAAATCCTGTTCATTTTCTTTGAAAACAGATAATGAAGTTACTACAGAACATGAAAAACATTGCAAGCCTCTGAGTCTAATTGAGTCCTCTAGCCCTGTAAGAACTGAGTTCCATTCCCATGTCCTATGTGCGAGGCTGCGTAAGAATCACTCAAATTACGTCACGAGAGGAGGGAATTGCTTTGTATTTGGGCTAAGACTGCCCCACAAAGCCATTGTTTGCTTCTCAGTGCTGGGCTCCTAGTGAATTAGATTTTTTTTCTCTTCTCTTTGCGTTAGTATAGCCATGATATCCAGGACACTCGTTTCCCATGCCTGATCAGCACAACAGTAGATCATATCTCTTCAATGAGGGCTATATCTGACACCAAGGATAATCTGTGTACCCTAAAGTGTATTTGGCAACACAATCTCTGCATGTTCCCAGCCCAGCCTCTTGTTGCTTTGTCCTCACATCATTTATCTCTTTTCTGTCCTCATCCTCCGGTGCTCATCTGCTGAACCAAAGCCTTTTAAACAACAAGAGCAAGAGGAAAGGAGAGCAACTTGACCAGGCCCATATCAGTGTTCAGATGTCTTCTCAAGGTATATACAGTGTGTTCAGCAACGATTAGCTGCACACAGCTAACTAAAAATAAACGTTGCCTTTTACTTCCTCCTTCTAAATCACCATCAACTGTCCCATGAGGATGGAGGCACTGAAGCCTGCACCGGGAAACTGACCCAGTTCCCGGTAGAATGAACGGGTCCCACTGCCACTCCAATTTAGCCCATTCTTGTTACCATTCTGGGGATAAAAAAACTATCTGTTGTTATTTTTTTCTAACTGCAGGAATTATCGACTTCATCCTTGTTCTTTGTCAGTAAGTAGCCTACATTGCTGTTTACTGCCATAGTCAGAAGGGTCTCTGTAGCATGTGCTACGTAATAATCTATTTGCCTGCATGGTATTTTCCATACATTCTAGGAAATGCGGTAGATGTCCTCTTTGGCCTATATACATTTGTTGAGGTATTGCTGTTGGAAACGTTGCATAGGATTTCACCACTGTAGCCTTGTATTGCTTCCAAACACACCTTTTTAGTAAATATTTAACCAAAATGCTTTGTATTGATGTAAGTCTAGCAGCCTGTAAGATAATTAATTAATTAATTAACACATTCTTAACCAAAATTGTATTAGTGTGCATTATAGGTACACATTTATATATTTCTTTCTGTTGTCCCAGGGACGTAGATCTTATCTGCGTGTTGTTTTCCTCAGTCTCATAAATACGGTCTCTCACTTTATCACAGTTTCTCCTCTCTGTTCCAGGTTTCTTTTCTATTTGGATTTGGATAAGTCAAGGCAAATCTGAAATCCCACGAAGATAGCCAGATAACCTAGGTGTCCAATTGATTTTATTATGTTTAAGCATGTCAAGAACATGTCATTAGTCTTGGCAATATCCACAGAATTACACAACATTGTCTTTCTGTTGTTTCTCTGTATTTCTGTTCCATAGCTGAAAGTACTGAATCTTTTAACCTACAAATCCTTTCATTTTCTTAAGTAATGTGTAGAATTGAAGAAAGTCACCAGGAAAACCGCAAAATATTCTCCACTGCTGAGATGGAGGCCTCTAAGATTCTTTCTTCAGGGCACATACAGAACATAGCCATGTCTATCACATACGCCAGTTGTTTTGCCCTGTTAAAAAAAACATTCCTTGTGTCTTCCAATTAGTTTTCTAGTTCTTTAGGCCTCTCCTCATTTCTGTCCCTCCAGTTGCCCTTTCTCACTTCATTTATGCTGACACTGGTTATGTGGTGAAAGAAAGATTATATCAAGAATAACCAGATCCACTCTTTGTCTCCCGCAAACCGATGCATTCTGATCTCGGATCAGTTCCTGATGGTGAGTTTCAGTCCCTGGCTACCTCTATCAAACCGATGCGTTCTTATTTCAGATCAGTTTCTGACGTTGAGTTTCTGTCCCTGGCTGTCTCTATCTCTGTGTAAACAGTGGAGAGATCGAGTGTCCCAGGCCTGTCTTCCGCTCTCCACCCAGATAGCAAAAAGGCACATTTGTTCATTTTGTGAGCCTTTTGTGCTCCCAAGACAATGGATGCAGTCTCTGGGATGTGGGAATGAGGGGGACAGGTTTTTTTTTTTTAGGGGGGGTTGGGTACAGATGCAGCAGAAGATGCGAAGCCTGCCTCCCTTTATCTCTGTTCCTCACTGGTTGTCCCACCGAGATGTCACCAGGAACACAGATGTCCCCCACACCTGCTCCTCGTCCCTTTTTACCCACGGCGCGTTGGCGGCGCACTGAACGTGTCTGTAAGTCAGTTAACAATTGGGATGAGAATAGATCTGTATTAGGTGTTAGAAGATGCGCTGACGTAATCAGACATTCTTTTCCCTATAATTTCACACGGTGGGCTGTAGAACGACGTGAAATAATTTGTTCCCTATTCTGATTTTCTGCATTTGCATAGACAAATACTTCCACTGCACTGTATTTTCAGTGGCTGTGTGCTATCAGCATAGTATCTGGTCACACTGACCCACGCTCCTTTTGATTTGACTGCGTTCTTTCTCCGATAGACAACTGATATAACCGGCGTGGAAGGAAGTTGCCTATGTTGAGTTACGACTAGGAAGACTAAGGATGGGGTCACTTAAGGTGCTGCGGAGTGTCTCGTCTATAACACGGGCAGATGAATGAGCTTCATGCCACGGAGGGGCGCCCCAGTCTATTCTGATGATTGCCTCGGCTCCAGGCTGTGGACCTGCATACCAATCCATGTTTGTTTTCTCCGCCGTCATAAGAGGGGAAAGACATGAGCTACCCGGACACAGAACGATTGTTGGTGTTCCGGATGCCTGTAAACCTGTCAATGTCCACCTCGAATCAGATGGCTGTAAGGGTTATAACGGCCGTTTTCGCCGGGAACCAGTCAGACCGTGATGGGTGTTGAGCCTCCCGTGCTTTAGACGCACGTTGTGTCCGTGTCGGGCGAATGGCAGTTGATACATGACGTTCTGTCAGGGTCTGAATAGGAGACCGACTCTGCAGTTTAATTATCCTATTTTTCCTGGCTAATGTCTCGGCTTCCCACCCCCAGCCTGCCCGTCAGGTGATCCAGGACGGTGCCGGGTCAGACGGAGACGCGTCCATCACGGCGGGGAAATGTCAGTGGCCAATCACACTTCACAGCTGTGTTGACGCCGTGGTTATTTTTCATTTTTCTCGCGTAGTTGGACTGTCTGGGCCATCGCCGGCTCATGACGTCAGCAGCTCACCTTATGTCTCAAGCAGATTTTTTTTTTTGTCTTCATAGCAGGCAGCGCTTTTGCTGTTTGTGTTCATTCGGCTTGGTCTCACGTATTCAAATGTGGGTCTGGTTATGGAAAACTGTCAAGATTCACCTGCTTTCACCCCCTGTAACTTGCCAGTAAAATGAGACATGCACATTAGGCATAAGCTGCCATTAGTCATCCTTATTCATGTATTCCTGGACTGGTAATTAATCCGATCTGTGTAGAAATAGTGACTTGGCATCCTGTCTTTTTGGACATATTGTACTGTAAACTGTTGGTAGCCCTATTCTCTCACGTTTTGATCGCATGTAAACAAGGTGTCACCACAGTGCTACAACCGTTTATCAGTAAATAATAGTAATAAGGACAATACCGGGATATAGGTGTGTTAATTTTCATATAAATAGATATAGATATAGATAGATATAAATAGAGATATAGGTGGATAGATATATAGATGGATATATATGGATATATATATCTATATATATAGATATAGATATATTATATCTACATATATATATATATATATATATATATATATATATATATATATATGTATATGTATGTATGTGTGTGTGTGTGTGTATATA
>JACXGI010007220.1:5912-38431 GCA_016801175.1 Esox masquinongy
CCTCCCTTTACCCTCTCCCTTTACTGCCTCCCTTTAACCCCATTCCTTCACTCCCTCCCTTTACTCCCTCCCTTTACCCCCTCCCTTTACTGCCTCCCTTTAACCCCATTCCTTCACTCCCTCCCTTTACTCCCTCCCTTTACCCCCTCCCTTTACTGCCTCCCTTTAACCCCATTCCTTCACTCCCTCCCTTTACTCCCTCCCTTTACTCCCTCCCTTTACCCCCTCCCTTTACCCCATCCTTTTTCTTAACATGATCCAAGAGTATCTGTTTGGATGTGGACCTTTTTAAGGTGTCGGCCCGCTGCTCCTTCTTCTGCGGCCGAAAAAGGTATATTTGACCTGAACTGTATCTGTTTAATTCCTATCCCAGACACCCACGAGTTCCATCAGTATGTAAAATTACTCAAGTGGGATCCGAACATTGTGCTGATACGCGCCCCATGTCATCAAAACCTCTTGCTTTCACACTGGGAATTTCACAGCTAACTGAGGTACGATAGTGATGCTATTATAGATTACGCCCAAATAAACATATTACACATCCAGCCCAAATGGGAGGTTTACATTTTTTTTGTTTGCAACAGTCCTGAGTTGTACCTTTAAACAGAAAAGAGGAATTAGGCGCTCGATTGAGGAAGCTGTGAACCACCAGGTCCTCCTCTCCACCCTCTCAGAGCTGGGGGGGTCTCAGGTTCTGCCCACTCTTGGTTTGCAACCTGTAGGCCGCTCCTACCAAAAGTCAATCTCCATGATGGTATGGGGGTGCATTAGTGCACATGGCAAGGGTGACTTGCACATCTGTGAAGGCACCATTAATGCTGAACAATATATACAGGTTTTGGAGCAACATATGCTGCCATCCAGACAACGTCTATTTCAGCAAGACAATGCCAAAACACATTCTGAACGTTTTTCAACAGCATGTGTCCGTAATAAGTCCGGGTGCTGAACCAGCCTGCCTGCAGTCCAGACCTGTCATCTGAAAACATTTGGTGCATTATGAAACAAAAAATATGACAAAGGTGACACCGAACTACTGAGCAGCTGAAATCCTATATCAAGCAAGAATGGGAATACATTTCACTTTCAAAACTACAGCAATTGGTCTCCTCAGTTCCCAAACGCTTACAGAGTATTATTAAATGAAGAGGAGATGCATCACAGTAATAGACATCTCCCTGTCCCAACTTTTTTTAAATGTGTTGCTGGCCTCAAATTCAAAATGGGCATATATTTTTCCCAAAACAATAAAATTTCTCTGGTTCAACATTTGATGTGTTGTCTTTGTACTCAATGAAACATAGGGATTAAATGATTTGCACATCATTGCATTCTGTTTTTATTTGCATTTTACGCAGCGTCCCAACTATTTTGGAAACGGGGTTTAATGTTTTCTAAACACTTGTACGTGAATGGAGATGCTAACATTAGCGTAACCATTATGCTGTGACATCCTAGCCAAGGGACTGGCAGCTGGGAGGAGAGTGGTGGGAAGTTCCTGGGGACATGGGAAGTGCCCAGGAGGTGCTGGGGGGAGGAAGGGAGGATGACCTACTGACAGTGCACCACGTGATCTGTAGGTGGACCAGCGTGTCAGGGAATGTCAGGAACACTCACTGTACCTGTTTGCAAGTCTCCCTCTGAATTCGCTAGACCAGCTTCTGCTGCTCAGGTGACTGACAATGTAGTTGTGGTGTTTGCATGATTACTGAGTGAGCTCAGGACAGTGCCGTGCACAGACCTTCCGCAGGGCATGTGCTGAATCTGAGGAAGTGGGTGGAGCTGTCGGCTCACATGACGAAGCATTGTGTTGGAGCGAGTGACGTGCGACAAAAACATGGAAGGGCGCGTGCCCGTCGGTATGTGTGACGCACGTCACCAAAACGGACGGGCACATGTCAACTGGAAAGGGCACTAGATGGCAAAGGGGCATGTGCTCTGCACAGGTTGAGCCTTGCCTGTGCACGTGCCTGGCTCAGTGTATGTCTCCTACTAAAAATAGTAAAGACACAAACAGCCCTGTTCTTTTTTTCTCAAAGCAGTATATTACTGACTGCATTAAACCTTCTGGATGCATTATAATTCCAGTGTTTCTACCGTGGCTGGATACATTTCTTGCCAGGCTTGATATTGGGATGTAACCTATTGAAATGATCTCTGGAGAGCAATATTTTTGTGGTTGGTAGTCTAAAATGGTGTTGCTAAAAATGTTCTAGATAAATTATATTTATCCATAATATATGAATACAGTTTATAAGCTTAGTTAGCAATCTAGTACCCAAGCAGAACCCACAATATCAGCATGTTTTACTAACAGTGGTTTGGTATAAGCAGAAGAAAGGTCTGTTGATGTAAACAAATATTCTACGTTGTTATTTTCTCAGTAGTCGTCGGTTGAAGTGCCCTTGGCAAAATAATCTTTTTTGTAACAGCATTGTTTGGGGTGCATTTTTCCGTGATGAGCAGTGCCAAAGAATAGGGCAGTTTCACCTGATCAGACTGATTACTGTGTCTGTGCGTTTGCCCCTCCCTTGCATGCCTGACATATCAGTAGGCAAACAGCGTCAAACCATAAGAGCCACTTAGCCTCAGAATCAGCTTTCATTGTTAAGTGCTGTTACTCTTACCCAGAGTTCCACTTAGTCTAATGATGCTGCTAATGGTATACAAGATCTCGGGAGAAAAAAACACTAAAACAATGTAAAGTTAACACGCATTTATAATACAAATAAGTGCTGAGCTTATAACATAATGGAGTATGAGCATAAAGGAGTATGAGGATTATATAATATACCTAAATTTACAATTGCTGAACCAATTTACGTATTTAAAGATCCTGTATATGCATGCAGAGAGGTGAGTGGGATGCAGTGGTTTAGTAAACAGTCTGGAGATGTCTTGACATGGTGGGC
Organism: Esox masquinongy; assembly: GCA_016801175.1. NCBI lineage: Eukaryota > Metazoa > Chordata > Actinopteri > Esociformes > Esocidae > Esox > Esox masquinongy. Next base: position 8,828 of record JACXGI010007220.1, read on the forward strand.
AAAGTTCAGGTGGCTCGATGTTTTGGTTATGATTGAACCTGCTCTGCATATACTATACCAGTACACACCTAAAACAGATGATGGAAATATTATGATGAACCTGTTAAAAGGTTGCAGACCCTGATTAGGTGTTAATTGCTTGCACCTGTCCCCACGCAAGGAATACAGGCTGTGGACGTTACTATACGCTGGTGTATTGCACTCATATTCGGGGGGGAGGTGGTTGCCGTTCGCGGATGTTCAGGGCTGCCGACGGTGGAGACCGGTAGCGAGGGACAGACGCATGTAGGCAGGGTGAGTTTGGAGAGAGGGATGGATGAAACTATGTGTATGACGAGGGTGAGGATAGTACTAATGGGAGGGGACTTCATATTTTAGCCATATTGTGTGGGGTGCATAATGGTTAAATATCGACCTCCTATTAAGGTGTGCTGATTGGTGTGCTGTCCTAGTGTCTTATTAAGATTGCTGTTCTGGTGTAATTTACCACTGTGCTGTGCAGGTGTGCCAATCAGGTGTGCTGTGTTAGTGTGCCATTAAGATTGCTGTGAGGGGGGCTATTAAATGTGTAGTGTGAATCCTTGTCTGGATATACATCTCCTATCTCACTGTAACTGAGTTGCCGTTGTAAATATATGCAGTAGAGTCTATCTGATGTCCCACTGTCGTATGAAATCTGATAATAAATATAGTTATAGTTTTGTTCAATCCTGTGGTGTTTTGGACCTCTGACTGCTGGACCAGACCGACTAAAATACAGGTGGTGGCAGCTTCCCCGCTATCCGGTAATCCAGTGGCCCCTCACCTCAATCTAACCAATTAGTTATTACAATATATAGAAAAGCACACAAACATAGTGTGTGTGTTTGAGAACTCTGTGAGTGTGTTCAATTTCGTGTGAACTGTGCTGGGTGTGGACTTTAGGACCAATGGAATGCCCTTTCAGGGTATTGCGCCACATCGAACAAACAAGCTCCCTGTCAAACTTGATAACTGGCTATGGTGTGGAACTCTGGCCTTGGCCAATCATATACAGGTAATCAAACCACCCCTTCATCCATACATGCATCACACATACACAGCCTGCAGTCTGTATACTGTAGGTTATATACTATAGGTTATACTGTAGGTTATATACCGTAGGTTATACTGTAGGTTATATACCGTAGTTTATACTGTAGGTTAAATAACATAGGTTATACTATACTTTAGGTTATATACAGTATGCAAAACTATAGGTTATATACCATAGGTTATACCGTAGTTTATACCGTAGGTTATACTGTAGGTTTTACTATAGGTTATATACCGTAGGTTATACCGTAGTTTATACCGTAGGTTATACTGTAGGTTTTACTATAGGTTTTACTATAGGTTATGTACCGTAGGTTATATACAGTATGTTATATTGTAGGTTATAACCGTATGTTATACTGTAGGTTATATACCGTAGTTTATACTGTAGGTTATAACTGTATGTTTTACTGTAGGTTATATACCGTAGTTTATACTGTACGTTAAATACCATAGGTTATACTATACTTTAGGTTATATACAGTATGCAAAACTATAGGTTATATACCGTAGGTTATACCGTAGTTTATACCGTAGGTTTACTGTAGGTTTTACTATAGGTTTTACTATGGGTTATGTACTGTAGGTTATATACAGTTTGTTATACTGTAGGTTATAACCGTATGTTATACTGTAGGTTATATACCATAGGTTATACTGTAGGTTTTACTATGGGTTATATACTGTAGGTTATACTGTAGGTTATGTACTGTAGGTTACATACCGTAGGTTATATACATAGGCAGATGAGTAAGAAAAGTTGAATTATATTATTATTATATACCGTAGGTTATCTACTTAGGCAGATGAGTATGAAAAGTTGAATTATATTATTATTATATATAATAATTACAGAGAGAAGGTTATATAATTAATTATATAATTCAGCAGATGAATAAGAAAAGTTTTAGTTACAGGCTGCAACTACCCTGCTTCATGATAAGCACACAGCGACTAAATACACGACCAGAACGTGATCTGCACATTTACTGATGCTTTTAGTTTAGATACGGTTGAAAGAAACTGTGGCTGGAACTGTCCAATGGTGATGTGTCTACACTTCACCTCATTTTATTTCAGTACAAAGCATGACTTGACCACATGTGGTCATTAACGTCTGTAAATAAAAGTATTTACTCTTTATCATTTGTTCTGTGTTGCATGGGACTTGTTTTTTGGACAATAATGTTCTACTCCATGTAGATGTTCTTTTGTATATTGTTTCCCCCTTTTGGAAGGTTTACATGGTTGCTTTTATTGATTTGTTTGTCAGTGTCCGCAATAGCCTATACTACACTGTAATTTTGGTGAAATGAAAAAAAAGACTATTGCAATGTCTTCTGTAGAATTGCACGAAATGTCTTTATAGGTCATTTTCTTCCTGTGCAAAGAGAACAAATGTCTGATTTTACTCCTCCGTAGCCAGAGTCTAATCTACATCACTACAAACAACCATGTCTCTTTTACAGACAGTGATGGAATTGTAGTCGATCACTAGCCTAAAGCAAGGGTATTCAACCGAGGGTCCGGGGCCCCCTGGGGGTCTGCATAGCTACTGACTAATGGTTTGGGTCGAGCACTTGGACAAGAAAAGGTACAGGATACCCAGCCTAAAGTATCACTGTGCAATTTTACCCACTTATCACATTGGGATTAGTAGAATATTAAGTCCCCAAAAATGGTGAGAGATACATGGCGTCCATTATTGTAAAATATTGTAAAATAATATAAAGATGGATCTGCAGCAACAGCATGAAATAAGTTCCCTGACCCACATGAATATACCACATTAAAATGTATCAATGTTGACACTAGTGACTATGGCTAAGGGAGTTTATCTTAGGATATGGCATAACAAATAACACCTCCCAATATGTATGGTGACTATTAGAATAGCCAATAACACCTCCCAGTATATATGGTGATCATTAGAATAACAAATCACACCTCCCAGTATATATGGTGATCATTAAAATAACCAATACCACCTCCCAGTATATATGGTGATTATAAGAATAACCAATCACACTTTCCACTATATGTGGTGATTTTAAGAATAACCAATCACACCTCCCAGTATATTTGGTGATTATTACAATTACCAATCACACCTCCCTGTATATGGGGTGATTATTAGAAAAACCAATCACACCTCCCAGTATATGGTGATTATTAGAATAACCTATCACTCCTCCCAGTATATTAGGTGATTATTAAAATGACCAATCACACCTCCCAGTATGTATGGTGATTATTTGACCAATCACACTTTCCAGGATATATGGTGATCATTTGACTAATCACACTTCCCAGTATGTATTAGCATAACACTTGGTGGTTGGCTCGTTATTCTTCCAGAGGGTTTCTGGGCAACATACATTCAAAAATGTTATATTGCAACCCACTATCACAGGTTACTTTGACTTCCCCCACCAACAAACATATACAAACACCCAAAATGTAAATATGTCTTTGACAGGGTTGTTTTCGGGATCAAGTCGAAGCGTACCATTATTTTCCAATAATCTAAATGTTGAGCTTCAGACTATTTTGTCCTCCGAACCAGTATAGAATGTCCTGTGTTTGAGGTTGTGGATCCCGACTCGGACACGGCTCTCTCAGGGAGAGCATGAGGTGGAGGCACAGGGAGAGCAGGAGGTGGAGGCTCAGGGAGAGCAGGAGGTGGAGGCACATTTCCAGTTCACACATACATACATGTAATAGACACTGAACAGTTTTGAAACTGGACAAATCATTCACATGAAATAGAATATCATTAAAACGTGAAATGAAGAGCACCAGGTGGCTTTGTTCATGGCGTTTTTTTTTTTTTATTTGCCATAGTTTGATTCCTTTGATTCTCCATCTTAGGATCTGATTAGCATAATCACCATGACGATGTTACGGTTGAATCGTGTGTTAACCCCCGGGGTGTGTAGGTGTGTGTGGACTCAGAAGGAAACGTATGAGATCTGAACATCTCCTTCCACTTCCAGGGTGTCTATCTGACTGACGGCCGAGTAGCGGTGGGCGTAGTCACACATGTGCTGCCCGTTCACAAACACCTTGAACATCTCGGCCTCGCAACGGATGGCAAACTGAAAGATAATCCAAAGGTGAGAGAGTGTGAGAGAGAGTGAGCTATAACTTTTAACAACAAGCCCAGGGGAATTAAAGAGAGTTCAAAGAAAAAGGTTCATAATTTTACCAGTGTTTTTAATTTCTTGTTAAACTCCTGACATTTTGCGGTAAATTATGGCCCTAGCAAATATGCCTCTGTTAACAGCAAGGCAGACTTTCTCTCTGTAAACTTACGTCAACATACTGTCCCTCCCGGAAAGGGTTGAAGTTGACCTCTCGCTCCTCTTCTCCCCAGTTCCCTTCCATAAAACTGTTTCTCACCACCAATTCCTCGGTCACACGAGGGTTCAAGTGGAAGGCTATCTCCCGTGTGTTGCCCACTAAAAAGTTTACTGAAAACCTGCAACAGACAGAACCACGACAAAGTTATCATCACTGAACCAAGTCAATGTACAAGTCAATTTCATACAAAGTAGAAGTCTTCTGATTTTTTTTAACTTTACATAAACTGGGGCCTAGAACTGACCACACACACACACCCTTCAGATTCAATATCTAGTACTTTTGGATAGTCAGGACATTAGGAAAATGCTAATATTGGCATCAGGACTTGAAATGCCACTAATGAAAAATAGGGATAAGGGTACCTCAGACCTGTTAGTTTTTAGGATTAGGGTACCACAGACCTGTTAGTTCCTAGGGTTAGGGATTAGGGTACCACAGACCTGTTCGTTTTTAGGATTAGGTACCACAGACCTGTTTGTTTTTAGGATTAGGGATTAGGGTACCACAAACCTGTTCGTTTTTAGGATTATGGTACCACAGACCTGTTAGTTCCTAGGGTTAGGGATTAGGGTACCACAGACCTGTTCGTTTTTAGGATTAGGGTACCACAGACCTGTTAGTTCCTAGGATTAGGGATTAGGGTACCACGGACCTCTTCATTTTTAGGATTAGGGATTAGGGTACCGCGGACCTGTTAGTATTTAGGATTAGGGATTAGGGGACCACAGACCTGTTAGCACCGGATGGAACCAAGCCTCTGATGATGAAGGTCTTTTTAGGAGTCAAGCCATCTGGGAAGGTGAGGGCGTAGGGGACAGGCTGAGAACAGGACAGGAGTCAGTTAACTCACAGAATACATTGTGTTTATACATATATGGTACTGACGCGCCTGCATGTATAATTTAGTGATCTGTCCTGACTTACAGGGTAGAAAACTGCTTGCCCGCTCAAGGCTGGCAGGTTCTCTCCTTCATCCTGCGGGTCACATAGAGGAGTGTTTAAGGACAGGAACTGGCCAACAGGGGGCACTGTAGCCTCAGACAGGGGAGCTGTGTCCCCCCGACACACCCCCATGCCCTCCATGCTGTTGATTTACCCTGTTTAAGGCACTGACAGGGGGACAAGGCACATGCCCCGGACACATCCACAGACACACCCATTGACACACCCACAGAACACTTACAGACACACTCACTGACACAGACACATCCACAGACACACCCAATGACACACCCACAGAACACTTACAGACACACCCACTGACGCAGACACAGCCACAGACACACCTACAGACATGCTAGTGTTGTTCCAACTTACCCCGGCAGAAACTGCTCCCTGTCGATGGAGGAAAACATAAAACTTTTTTTACAGACTTCATTACTCCTGTATTCTACATTTTTTAAATGGCCCCTGTTCCATTATAAATTTATATTGAAATCTTTAGCCTTTAGCTAAAAAGGTAGATAAACAGAATAATCACATGTTGGGCTTGCAACTGCAGCCCAGAGCTTCAAACCAATGAATCAATGAGTCTTTCTGAAACTTTTGCACCCTTTTAGACATGTTTTCTTAAATTTGGACTGAAGAGCCAAAACGGAGTCTCTGAAATGAGTGTACTACATCACAAACACTACATGTAGATATGCATTACGTCATTATTATAATTTACTGCAGGGCCAGCTGGTACAGGTATGTGTATCAGAAGGATCTGATGTCAGTCATTACCTAACACTGCTCAGGCCTAGGCCATAATTATCTACTGTGTAACCTGTCGATTTGCATGTAACATGGCATAGCAGGTGATACAAGAAACGCCTGAGAGAATCTTGAGGTGAGTAAAAATTTGGGCAGAGGTTGTCTTCTGTGCTCTTCAACCAATCCAGTAAGCGTTGAGTTGTTAAGGCGGATTGTTCCCTTGGAAACGTTTAGGAGCAGAACCCGCACTGCATCTTCTCATTTTCCTGCAAAATGGAGTTTCCTTTGGAGGAGGCGTGTCATGAAGGAGGATATGATTAGATGTCACTCAAATTGGCTGAAACAGTTGCCAGTGGAGCGTCTAACGTGGCTCAGCTTGCCGTACCGGTGGAGCGTCTAACGCGGCTCAGCTTGCCGTACCGGTGGAGCGTCTAACGCGGCTCAGCTTGCCGTACCGGCGGAGCGTCTAACGCGGCTCAGCTTGCCGTACCGGCGGAGCGTCTAACGCGGCTCAGCTTGCCGTACCGGCGGAGCGTCTAACGCGGCTCAGCTTGCCGTACCGGCGGGGCGCCTAACGCGGCTCAGCTTGCCGTACCGGCGGGGCGCCTAACGCGGCTCAGCTTGCCGTACCGGCGGGGCGCCTAACGCGGCTCAGCTTGCCGTACCGGTGGGGCGCCTAACGCGGCTCAGCTTGTCGTACCGGTGGGGCGCCTAACGCGGCTCAGCTTGTCGTACCAGTGGGGCGCCTAACGCGGCTCAGCTTGCCGTACTCAAAATGGGGCCACAGAGTTTGTCAAATTTTAAAATGAGGGATCTGTTGCTTATTGGCATAAGATTTTTTCAGCTTGTATGTTTTGACTAGATTGTGATGCGTCCGTCCCAAAGCTGAGGTTTAAAAAAAAAAGTAATGTATGCAGTTGCCACTGCTCCGGAGATTCTTTTTAATATTCAAATCACAGATATGGAGGCAAATATCCTCCCTGGACAATTTCGGAAGTGCACATTGGCCCTACATTGCTAAGTAAAAGAAGGCTATTTCTACTCTGAAGAGTGATGACAGTGTTCCCAGCCCAAATCTCACCCCTAAGAAGCTGATGGTCTGGATGGAAACATCGCCCCCTATCTGCAGGGCATTGACTGTCTCAACTGGAAGGCGATGATTGAACATATAGAAGTCTTGTCCATTCACTTTCACCTACAAAAGAAATAATACATCAGTTTAATTGTGACTAGGGCTGCAGAATCCCAGGAATGTTCATTAAATTCTCTGGTTTCCTAGAAATACGGATTGATTTCAGATTTCTTTGGTTATTCCTCCCAGCTGGGATTAGGAAAATATCTGACCTGGTAGCCCTCCTGAATGACGGTAATGACCATCTCGAATGCATTTTCCTTGCTGAAGGGCAGGCTTTCGCTCTTCTCCTCTGAACCCCATTCCCCTCCCTGGCAAATGTTTAGCACCACCCAACCGTCGTCGAAGTGGGGGCTGAAGTGAAAGCCGATGTCACTGCCCTCAGCCTCCCCACCCTGCAGGTTGAGGAGGAAGCTAGAGGGGGCGGTAGAGAGGACACAATGAACAAAGCAGACACATGTAACACAGGTTTGGTCTGGAGTTTTTCCTGACAGTTTAGGCGGACTAGGCAGGCCGACTCCAGAGCTCGTCTGCTAAGAAACACCCATGGCCCTGGTGACCTCCCTTTTCCCCCTCAGGAGGCGGAAGATTCAGCAAGGGCCCCCGGAACGTTAAAAAGTTGTAACACGTCGCTGCTGAGAGTACCCTTACTGTATTCATGGATATGGCAACAATTATGGCAACTGCAAGGAATCAGACCGTTCTTTCCTGGTTATGTTCCATACTCTTTCTACACCGTGTTCCTTCTACACCGTGTTCCTTCTTTACCCTGCCAAGGCCTTGGGCTCTTATGTTCCAGGTCACAATGTACTTACTCTAAGATCAAATCTAACATAAGTGACACGACTGGCTTCAGTCAGAATGACATGTCAAACAAATATTGAACTCAACCTATCGAGTATCATGTGTATGGCTGTGTTCCTTCAGAAGGTCCAGTTTGTTGGTAAGGCTGCGTGTCTCACCTGGAGGCTTCCGGACGGCTGACTCCCTGGATGTAGACGGACATCCCGCATCTCAGTCCCCCGTAGATTGGCCCCACATAGGGGATACTCTGTGCACACAGGAACAACCATTTGACTACACATACACAACTGTAGACGTAAGGCAGTCTGGGAACTTTTCATCTTAAATCTAAAGTAAAATATTTTATTCCACATTAAATTGAGAATAAAAACATCTAATGATTTGAATTCTAGTCAAATAGTTAAGATTAAAAAGAATCTAGCAAAAAACTATAAATAATTGTACATTATAATATTCATTTTGAAAAAAGACCCATGCCAACCAATCAAGATTTATATTATATATACTGTGTATATACACACATGCTTGTTTTACTATAGTCCTCTTAGGATGTTTTGGAACCAAAATGTATTTCCATTAAAAATTGTGTTCTTGGATCATATATACCTGGACAACTAAATCTACGTAGCACACTGTATTGCTTTGAAACGTTTTTGCCACTGAAACTTTCCTGACTGCGCAATGTCGAACAATCAGGCAAATATGTGTCTTTTGGACAACCTGTGGTCGTTGTAGGCCGTCTGATTAACATGAAATATCTAATAATGTAATACTGTTGTTCTTAATGTAATACGTGATGTTCTTGCTGAGGCACAATTCAGTCTCTCACCAACACCTCCCAAAAAAACAGTTGGTACCTTCAGGAAGATATAGATATAAGCGGTTGCTTAGGGCCCCCAAAAGGCTAGAGCAAACACTGCTCCCAAACCCCGAATTCATTCAATTATCAGGCTTTACATCCCCACTGTTGTTTAAGTCAATGAGTCTTAAAATAAAAGTTTTTCGCAAAAATTGACTTTACTTAATGTATTTCGAAGTTTGTTTACAGATGTTTCAGCACAGTGATGAGAAAACTCCAGATGAGGTTCTGGAAGTTTCTGGAAACAACCCTTAACTGATTTATAAAACAATCTGTCAGGGTACATCATGCCCCAAGGAAAATACGGACCTGTTGAACCTGATGAAATTTAAATGGTAGGCATAGCTTTACGTGATGTCACATTTCAAAGCGTGAGTCACATTGGAAGAGTGTATTTACAAGTCTCTGATAATTAGGGTTAGCGCTGAATGCACAACATTTTAAAGTAGTGTCCGTAGATCTTTGTACTGTAGGTTAAAATGTTGGTTGACACCAGTACCACAAACCATGCTAATCACCTATTATTATGGGGTGTTTTTGTCCAAGAGAGTGAAAATCTTTGATGGGCAAGTTAGATGAATACAGACAATATCTATGATGTCTACATCGACACTAAAAAAGGACACGCTACTCACAGGGTTGTAGACGGGCTGGTAACCAGCCGGAGAAACAAACATGATGGCAGTTCGTCAGATATCCACAGACAGACGAAAAGATGGAGGAGAGCTAGAGAGGCCAGGAGAACAGTCGCTGCAAGGTGGTTTTATAGAGACCGAAAACAGGGAGGGGGCGTGGAGACCTGTAATACAGGGTGTTCTGTGATGCTGGCTATTACATCTTATCTGGCCTATCGTGTGTCACAGCCCGGGGCTGTCAAACCGGTCATGTAAGCTCAATACATCTCTGGAATCTTTGCTATCACAACATTTTCATCCTCATCCTCCACAGGCCAATGCAAATAAGCTTTGGGGAGTACTTTTTAATACTGGAGTGCCCAAGAAATCAGACTATGCTAAACTATTGCAAGGGCCATGTTCTTACCAGCTGAGATACACTGGAACCCACTGAGATAATAGGACAGCCTGCTTCGCCCTGCAACAAGTGGTTCTAGTTCCACGCGGGGCTGGTTTACACTTCGTTCAACAACAGTTCTGTGGACAAATACAATGCATGCGACAGGTGTCCTTGCTTTCTACAATTATATTTTGACAGTTCCAATTGTCTACAGACAGTTGTTGACAATTAGGACATTTATTTCTCTTTTTGTCCAATTTGTTATGCAGACACCGAACAATGCCGGACTAACAGATTTGAAAAAAAATTATACATAGAAGAAGCAAGTAATGATACAGTATACATGCTAAAGAGAGGTCCTGACCAGTCTCTGATTCCCTGCCACTGAGAATCATCCCCATGGCATGATGCTCCCACCACGCTTCACTGTAGGGATGGTATTAGCGAGGTGATAAGTGGTAAATGTTGGTTGTCAAACAAGCTAAATGTTGGTTGTCAAACAACATAATCTTTTTCCTTATGCTCTCAGAGCCCTTTAGGAGGCACATCAGATGCCTTTTAATCAGGACTGGCTTTTGTCAAGCAACTTACTATAAAGGACAGATTGATGGAGTGCTGCACATATGGTTGTCCTTATGGGAGGTTAACCCATATCTGCAGCTAAACTCTGAAGCTGTTATATTGGCCATTGGGTTCATGCTCACCTCCCTGACCAAGGTCCTTCTTGCCCGATTATTAAATTCTAGTAAGAGTCTTGGTGGTTCCAAACTTCTTCCATTTCACAATGATGAAGCCCACTTTGCTCCTGTGAACTTTCATACTTTCAACTTTCACTTTTTATAAGCTTCCCCGTATTTATGTCCCAACACAATTCTCTTTGAGTTCTATGAAAGTTCCTCGGACTTAGATTTTGCTCTTACATGCACTGGGAAGTGTGGGACCATATATAGACAGGTGTGTGCATTTCTAATTCATGTCCAATCAATTTTATTTGCTGCAGCTGGATTCCAATTAAGTTCTAGACATGTATAAAAGATGATCAAAGGACACTGGATGCATTTCATTTCAATTTAGATTTTCATTATCAATAAATTGGCACAAATTAAACAAAAACAGTTTTTACTTTGTCATTAATAAGTAGCGTGTAGATTAATGGCAAACATATGTGGAGACCCTGTGTTCGCATATGAGGACACTGTTTTAGGCTTCCTGCACCATGTACTTTATTCTGCTTGACTTAAACCTATTGTCCTTATTAGAGAACAGTTGTCTGTGCCTTGCTTAGATACTATACTTATCAGGTCCTACTAATCCCAGATAGCTAAGAGAAATAAAAAATGCATACATTATCAAAGCTCAGGTCTTAGGATGTTAAAATAATGTAAATTAAGTCTGTAACACAACACAAATGTGGAAAAAGTGAAGGCTTCTTCTCCATGATGGAACAGTACTGAATTCCCTGTGGACGGGGTCTCTTAACTGGTAAGCTGGGTTTGCCTCCTACTAAGGTAAGTACAAAGAACGTTTCAGCCAATCAATAGGGATATGCAGTATCTAGCCTAACCCCCAAGCGTTTCATTTTAAAGTGATCTATATAAGCTGAGCATGAAAATGCAGATGATGCCAACAGACCATCTTTTGTTACAATGTGAACATGGGTAACTGGAGAGCGACAGCACCCTTGTTAATCTCACCGGGCTGACCCGGCCTTCCTTTGTTAAGGCGCTAAACATGGGTAACTGGAGAGCAACCCTGCTCATGTTAAAGTTGCAGACTTCAAACCTGATGACCAACTACAGTAGAACAGATCTCTACTAATCTTGTTTCTGTAGTGTTGGGGAGGAAGACACAGCATGAAGAATCCAGAACAATCTCCAGGGCCTTAATCAACAAATTGGGACAGAAAATGGGGTGAAGGAGTGGTAGGAATGGTATTGGAAAACCTTGTATCACCACATGGACTTTTTCTGCAGTTTGTTCTGTTTAGACCTTTTGTTTTATATTTCCGTCATTTTAACCTGTCAGCAATAAAACATAATGTGCAGAGTCAATGCAAATAGTCTGTAGTTCAAAAGGAAGTCTATGTAAAGGAAATCTATGTAAAGGAAGTCTATTGAAGGCGCTACATTACAGTCCTTAGAACCAGTCCACTGCAGGGTAGATCTATGGAGTCCATGCAAATAGTCTTTAATTCAAAACGTACCGGTAAAAGGAGTCTATTGAAGGAGATGTACTACAATCTTTAGAACCTGGCCACTGCAGGATAGATCTACGGAGAGTCAATGCAAATAGCTTCTAGTTGGGGTGGTCAACACTTTGAAACTCTGGTTTTGAGGGAACAATTACATTTTTTGACCACATCATGGCAATACTGCATCTTTACTTTTCATATTTACTGGACTGATTAAACAGTGAACAACAGAACATCACACAAAATGTTTTGTCAAGATATGGAGGATCTAGTTTCAGGTATTTTTTCTTTGCTACTTTAGATTGCATAATGCAAATGGTCTCAAAGCAGGTGTGTTTACTGAGTGTGTGTTTGTGAGCTTCTGTGTGTGTTTGTGGGTGTTTTACTGGTGCATAAGAGTTGACTCCATGGACAGTCAATGCAAATACACAGACAAATCCTTTATAACCACAGTACTGACAACTGAGCTGCCACCAACATTGAGATGAAACTTAAACTTTCCTGGATTACTGAAACACCACCCTGAAATGTCCTGAAACACCACCCTGAAATGTCCTGAAACACCATCCTGAAAAGTTCTGAAAAACCATCCTGAAAAGTTCTAAAACACCATACTGAAATGTCCTGAAACACCACCCTGAAATGTCCTGAAACACCATCCTGAAATGTCCTGAAACACCACCCTGAAATGTCCTGAAACGCCATCCTGAAATGTCCTGAAACACCACCCTGAAATGTCCTGAAACACCATCTTGGAGACGTTCTAAAACACCACCCTGAAATGTCCTGAAACACCATCCAGAAATGTTCTGAAAACCAACCTGAAAAATTTTGAAACACCATCCTGAAATGTCCTGAAACACCATCCTGAAATGTCCTGAAACACCACCCTGAAATGTCCTGAAACACCATCCTGAAAAGTTCTGAAACACCACTTGAGTTGTGAAACACCCGTTTCCTCTGTTAAAATTTCTGTTCTTTTTTTATCTCTGTGTTCAACAAAAGAATATATTAAAAGCAACAGTTGTGCAACATTGCCAGAGATGGGGAGCATTATTGGAAGACGCTGAAACGCAGTCATGGTTTTTGAAGTCTTGTTAGGGCAAGTAATCTGCAACATTATTGCACAAAGATAAATTAGCTGGAAGATTGTGAAATCCTTTGGTGCTAATACAGTATTGGGACAATTTGAATATACATTCTTGCATACGACTTAGAATGCATTTCCAGTGAGGAATTATTTCCAGGTTTGAATATTGGAAAATATTGCATCTCACCTTTTCATTTCATCACATTATTCTACATTATCAGATGTGCTATAATAGAATTGATAGGGATAATGAAGTCTGTTTGTTGTTTGTTTCTGTGACTCTCACAGTATAAGTGTAACAGATGGGCACGGCCTGTGCCCTGCTGCCTGTTGCATTTCTATATGTTTCTTTCTTTATGTTCTAGTTGTTCTGTTTCTATGTTCTTTGATTGGTTTGATCTGTCTAGTTAAGTCTTCACCTGTACCTCATTTACCCCCAATCATGTCCCTATATAAGTTCCTCCTGTCCTAGTAGATCTTGTTGGTCATTGTTTCCTGTACGTCCTTATTTTCTGTTATGTTCTCATGTCACTGTTTTGAGTAAGTCTGTCCATTAAAAGACCTTTGTTAATATCATCTGTGCCTGTGGCCTGCTTCTAAGCCTTAATAGGGTAAGATTGAAGACAACACCTCCATGACTTTTGGCATGCCACTAAACACGAATCTGTTTTGTACTAACCAGAGTGCTGTTTCTTTGTCTAATGCTCCCACATTTCATAAACACAGCAGAAACTGTGTGTAGCAATTTCTGGGGTACAGTCTCAATGTGGGTACAACCGTAATAAATTATTTAATCAAGCCTTTTAAGACCAATCTGGAGTCAAACTGGACTTGAAGCCCATCCTGTTCATCATACCAAGTGCATTTCTTCAATGTGCTGATGTTTCTTCTTCTACATTTTGAATAGTTAGAGACAGACCAGGATGAAGAATTTCAAAAGAAATTGATGTCACTCTAGATAAATGTGATAAATTACTTAAATGTAAATTATTCTTTCACCTCAGTGCTGAAGAAGCCTATTCATAACCATTTTAGACACAGAGGTAGTCGAATTTTAATGTCTGTGCACTCTAAAAGCAAAACATTTTCCATTTAATGTAGCCTACAAATGTGCTACAGAGGTCGGTAAATGTTATAACATCCTGTTAAGACATGCAGGCATGTACACTAATGTCGCATACGATACAATCTGACATTATTTGTGAAAGTGACAATTATGAGACCTCATGAGAAGGAAAAGTAATCTACCTTTGTAACACCACATGAAGTTAGTATTAACTGTTTGAAATAATTTAAAACAAATGTTTTTATATACAACTGTAATACATGCATTATTTACACTGACTGGAGTTTTTATAAATCCTCATTTAATAAGAAGGTCAAAGACGGCATCAGTATGGTCAGTTGGAAGGGTTGTCTGCACTTGGTTAGAAGACGCAGAGGAGTTGAATTACAGGTTATCAATCTATGGAAGTGTGTGTCAAACTGTACAATCATTGTGGGTAGTATATATGGCTGTGACATACATACTAGACTTTGGCTGTGACATACATACTATCTGACATGTTGACAAATGGAACTGCCATGAATTCTGGCTTTGAGTGCAATGTTGATGCTATTTCTCATAACCATTAAGGAATTACTGTGAAGACTGACTTCAAGTTTGATATTCTAATTGTCACAGAATGCTGTTCTTTGAAGATTAGCAAAGATTACTGTCAATGAATGCTTCATATTTTAACTTTGAAAGTAGGCTTCCCGCATTTCATTGAACGATGTTAGACATCGGAATTGCTGTGAAGTGGCAATACTGGATGCTTTGCATGTCTTTGTGGTTGCCATGTTGCCTGCAAAGATAACAAGAGGACTGAATCTGAACTAAAACTGTGACATCACGGGTACATTCCCACAGGAAGTTGAAAGCGGTTTGTCAAGGGCTGCAGGGTCCAGGCTGCCGACTCACGGCACAATAGTGTAATTGCAGCCTGATGTTCAAATCCTGACCTCTGCATGACGGCACAGGGAGGATCTAGCAGAGGGCTCTGGTCACGATCTAATGACTCTGAGGTAGATCGGACACCTGCTGGGTCAGTTGCGGTTGTTGGCTGGGGATGTGGTTCACCTTCAGCGCATTTGTGCCGGTGAAAACCACCTGGTTGAGAGAACGGTGGTCCAGGCTGCCTTTGGCGCAAATGAAAAATGAGAAGCTAAAGCTCCTTAAATTGGCCAAAGGACACTACAGTCAAAGCAGTCACTCATTTAACCCAGCATAAACTCATTTAAGTATATGAACATATGCTCATTTTCAGGAATGACTTGGGGGCAATTAGGATTAAGGATCTTGCTCAGTGACAAAACAACAGTTAGGGGTAACTGCCTCACTGGGGATTAGATCCAACAACCTTTTAGTCTTCAGAGTTTCTAACCACTGGGCCACCCTGCAAACCTCAAAATAGGGAAAAACAGCAACTGCCAAACCAAACTCACTCACCCTGCTATGCCACTTATGACAGTAAACAGAACACCTCTACTGGGAAAGGAAATAAATTACACTCAACAACATGCACACACAAACAAAAGGCAAGACTGACAGGAAACACTAATTGGCGACACCTGACATGCTTTAAAGCCAGACCATTGCCCTTGACTAGGGTTCTGCTGCCACAATGTTTGTGCTAACACTAACCTTCCCCCCTACCACAAAACTGAAGGACACAAAAGATTGATTCCTGAATAAAAACGCTATATAAATTTGTACCAAGTGAGCTTTGTGGGAGTTTGTAACAAGTGAAAACATTGTACTTAAGTTTATACATTACATTCAAAGGATGCCAACCAATTTAGTGGTGTCAGTGTACTTCAATTCAGTTAAAACATTGTATGCAGGTAAATGTAATGACTGTCTACATAATCTTTGGCTGTCTAATCAGAAAAGAATAACCTTCACAAAAATACAATGAAACAGTTGAGACAAGGCAGACAATTTTACTACAGAAAAATTACAATCTTGTTTCATTAATGCACTTTGATGACAGAAACAGTAAACCACCCGGTTAGAGGTACAGTGCTGAATTGCTAGAACAACCAGAGTGTGTTTCTACAGTATGTGCATGGGTGTGTAATGACTCAGAAGTGCACATATGACACTTGTATGTCTCCCGTCAACTCCAGGGTATCGATCTGACCGTGGTTCGGGTAGCGGTGGGCGAAATCACACATGTGCTGCCCGTTCACAAAAACCTTGAAACGCTGGTTCCCACATCGGATGGAAATCTGAAAGAGAAAGAGGGAAGAGGAGAGCAGGATCAGCGGTGGCCCGTTCAGCAGCAGTTGTGTTTCTTGGGAGAAGGCAGCTGCCAATTTGTGAGAACTCATGTCAGCTAGCTAGTTAGCAACTCAGTGACAGTGTGCGCATGTGTTGAATTTGAGATAGCTTGTATTAACTTAAGATTTGTACCTAGATGGCCGGCCTGTAAACAATGACCAGAAATTGCAGTCACTTTCAATGTTAGCCTTGACTTAGTTTTCAGTGTGGCTAGTCACTTAATGCTCTACTGACATTTAACTTTAGTTCAAAAAATAAATAGATAATGAATTTAGCAAACTACACAAAGCTTGATTGCCCAAAGCAACAGAATATATTTGGCAAGGGAGCACACGTTCATTTGTTCTGCTCATCGCCAATCTTTTTCCACACAATGTTTTTGCAAATGTGAATGATAGGGGATCTACATATTATATAATTAAACATTTTGTCCCAATCTATTGTGTGTACAGGGCCTTGATTTCCTTAAGTGATGAGTGAGAAGACAGAAAAAGCACCAATCTGGTGTCCGTTGTAGGGAGTCCATAGCCTGGTTTCCTGTGTAATAGTTTGACTTGCCCAGTGTTCCCCCGGTGCTTGTCCCATTGCATTCTGGATAGTTTCGGTGTACTCACGTCAAAGTACTGTCCCTCCTGGAAGGGGTTGATTGTGACCTGTTTCTCCTCCGCCCCCCAGACCCCTCCGATCATACTGTTCCTCACCACCTCTTTCTCTCTCACACGAGGGTTCATGTGGAACGCTATGTCTCGCGAGCCACCCACCACGAAGTTAATACAAAACCTGCAAGATGACAAAATAAATATACGCTGTTGTCTACACTTTGGCATGCAGTAAAATAGGCTGTGATTGGGTCTAGGAGTTCTTCTGTGGCTATGTAACCTGATCCAACCAGTAAGAAACAGGTTATGATAAAACTTAAATCATGTTTGTAGCCGTTGGGAAGGGCTCCACCCTTACTCCTAGTGAGCTACCATTTTCATTCAAACCCTAATTTAGCACACCTGATTCTAATAATTATTCTGTTAACAACTGAATGAGGCTGCATACTGTATACATGGGGTTGAGTGAAAACAACCAGAAGAGTAGCACTCCAGCAGCAGGTTTGGAGACTCCTGTGGCTAGGAATTCAAGGTCAGAATACTACAGACCTGATAGGGGTTAGAGGTCAGAGTGCTACAGACCTGTTAGCACCTACGGGTACTATGCCTCTGATGATGATGGTCCTCTTAGAAGACAACCCTCCTGGAATCTTGCCAGAGAATGGGATCGTCTGATAACAGGAACAGATAGGATCAGAGTTAGTTCACTGCCAGGATGTAGTGAATAACACATGTACATTAGTTTTATTTAGTGGTACTTGGGGATTTTGGCAATGGTCTACTTCCCCACAGTCAGAGGAACTTGTGAATGCATTTCTGCATCCTGTATGAAGGAAGTCAGTGGCAGTTTACCTAGCCAATATGTGTTAGGTTTAGCTTCATTACTGGAGTCTGTAGGAAAACTTAGCGAGTTAGTTCCCATACACTTCCAACCATTGTGCTAACGCTAGTTAACGCTAGCTTACACTAGTTAGCAGTTTCACTACTGCTGCCAGATTTTTTAAACTGAACAGACCTCAAAAGCGTATCCAATCGTTCATTTGAATCTGCAAAAGTAAGGATGTGGCCTGGAATTGTGGCAACTATCTAGTTACAAATCTCTTTGAAGTAGCAGAGAATGTTACTTACAGGATTGTATATTGGTTGCCCAACCATCGTTGGAAGGTTTCCACCAGGATACCCTTCAGGATATCCCCCAGGTCCGCCGGGATATCCCCCAGGTCCGCCGGGATATCCCCCAGGTCCGCCGGGATATCCCCCAGGTCCGCCGGGATATCCTCCCTTTAGGGGAGGCATGGTAGAGGGTCAGTGAACAGAACATCAGGGGCAGCAGAATCCTCTTTAAAGTCAGACTTACTCCCATGCCACCGCCCATGTCACCAGGATACCCACCCTGAAAGCCATTGACAGGAGGGACATGCAAATAAATGTCATGGTAGCCATTAAATCAGACACTGCAGACAAATACAAACACACTTGAGCCAGGCGGCTTTCTGCTAGCACTGGAGTAAATTGATTTTGCATGAGCACAACTCCCACCCGACGATTTCAGCCCCAGCTACCCAAAACTTTGATTTCTCTTCAGGCAAACAGTTCTGACAACAGAACTCCTCAGAACAAGTTCTCTCCATTTCCAAATGTGCAAGAAAAGCTAGCATTGTAAGAAGGCCCTGTGCTGTTGCCTAAGGTCTGGTGACAAGACCCACACACTACCAACTTACCCCCATTTGATCACCAGGGTATCCACCAGCCGGATATCCTCCCTGTTGATGGTGGGCGACATCGAGGGTTAAACAGAGCTAATGACACACAACGACGTAATACATTATATAGCTATGTATCTACACAGTATACATTTCTATGATCTGACTTACCGCTATGTTTCCCCCTCCCATTCCTCCTCCTCCCTGAAAAACACACAGCGTATCGCATCATTCATCGGCGTGCGTGCAAGCATGTAATCTACGCGGAGATTAAAGGCACATGACCTTGATAATCATGAATGCAATTAACGTGTTGCTGTCCCAGTCTTACCCCGATGACATTGATAGTCTGGATGGATACGTCGCCCCCTATCTGCAGGGCACAGACTCTCTCAACTGGAAGACGGTGCTTGAACTTATGAAAGTCTTTCCCATTAACTGTCACCTACAACAACAAAGGAGTAAGCTGATGTGATTATATTTGACCATAATATTATACTATCTCCTAGTTTGATTTAATTTAGGATTCAAGTCTATTGAATGTATTCTTTTTCATTACTGTAAATAGTTGCATGATATGGTCAAATAAAGCTCTATCTATACCCGACTCTATGTATACTGGCTTTAATCTGTATGAGGATTTACACTTCCACTTATATACAGTACAGTCATAAGGTTGGACATCTACTGATTCAGGGGTATTTCTTCAGTTTGACCATTCTCCACATTGCAGAATAATAGTGAAGACATCATGAAACAACACATGTGGAATAATGTAGCAACCAAGTGTTAAACAGATCAAAAATACCACCACGTTTCCAAACAAGTTGGGACGCTGTGTAAAATCAGAATGCAATGATGTGCAAATCATTTTAACCCTATGTTCAATAGAATATAGTACAAAGACAACATGTCTAATGTTGAAACTGACAAATGTTATTGTTACTAGAAAAATATATGCCCACTTTGAATTTGATGCCAAGACCACATTTCAAAAAAAGCTGGGACATTGGCAACAAAAGGCTGGAGAAGTTGTGTAATGCAATTAAAAAAAAAAAGCACATCCCAGAGAGGATGAGTCTTTCAGAAGTAAAGATGGGGAGGGGTTCACCACTCAAAGACTGCACAGGCAAATAGTGCAACAATTTAAGAATAACATTTCCTAGCATAAACTTGCAAGAACTTTAGGGATCTCATCATCTATGGTACATAATATCATTAAAAGATTCAGAGAATCCAGAGAAATCTCTGGACGCAAGGGGCAAGGCTGAAAACCAATATTGGATGATCGTGATCTTCGGGCCCTCAGGCGGCACTGCATTAAAAACAGATGATTCTGTAGTAGAAATCACTGCATGGGCTCAGGAACACTTCCGAAAACCATTGTCTGTGAAAACAGTATGTCACTGCATGGTAGTTAATGCAAGCTAAAACTACCATGAAGAAACCATATATAAACAAGATCCAGAAACAGTGTTGCTTTCTCTGGGCCAGAGCTGTCCTGTGGTCTGACAAATCAAAATGTGAAAAATTTTTTGGGAATCATGGACGCGTGTGTCCCCGACTAAAGAGAAGGACCATCCAGCTTCTTATCAGCACACAGTTCAAAATGTCAACATCCGTGATGGTATGGGGGTGCATTAGTGAACATGGCATGGGTGACTTGCACATCTGTGAAGGCACCATTAATGCTGAACAATATGTACCCGTTATGGAGCAACATATGCTGCCATCCAGACGTCTTTTTCAGGGAAGGCCTTGCTTATTTCAGCAAGACAATGCCAAACCACATCCTGCTCATATTACAACAGCATGGCTCCGTAGTAACAGTCTGGGTACTAAACTGGCCTGCCTGCAGTCCAGGCCTGTCACACACTGAAAACATTTGGCACATTATGAAAGGAAAAATACGACAAAGGAGACCCCAAACTGTTAAGCAGAAGCAATCCTAGATCAAGCAAGAGTGGAAAAACATGTCACTTTCAAAACTACAGCAACTGGTCTTCTCAGTTCCCAAATGCTTACAGAGTATTGTTAAGAGGTGATGCAACACTGGTAAACATGCCCCTGTCCCAGCTTTTTTGACTTTGTTGCTTGAGTCAAATTAAAAAAGGGCATGTATTTTTCCACAATCAATAACATTTCTCAGTTTCAATATTAGATATTTTGTCTTTGTACCATTTTCAATTAAATGTAGAGATACATGATTTGCACATTGTATTCTGTTTTTTTTTTTTTGCATTTTACACAGCATCCCAACTTTTTTGGAAACAGGGTTGTATTTCATATTGTAGATTCTTCAAAGTAGCCAGATTGAGAGAATGCCCAGTGTACAAAGAGGTCTTTAAGGCAAAGGGTGGCTACTTTTTTGGTTACTACATGATTCCATGTGTTATTTCATAGTTTTGATGTCTTCATTATCATTCTACAATGTGGAACATCGTAAATAAATATACCCTTTAATAAATGTCCAAGCTTTTGACTCATTCTCTATCCCATAGTTGTTTATAGAAAATTTGGCCAGTGCAATTTGTCTGTTCAAAGAAAAACACCCCTATATTTCTGTTGAAGATTTGGTTCGTGCTCCAGCATTGTGCTCTTTTTTATGATAGTTTTCTAAACTGACAAAGATGTCCATATGTTATTGGATGATAACAGTTTTGAAACATTCTCCTAAATGTTATGAAAACAACATTTCTATTCTCTGTTCTGCCTGTTTACAGGGCATCATTTCATTGGGGATTGTTGGAGACTCTTCACCTGGTCGATGTCTGTTTAAACCTAGAGTATACCACTATATCTATAGAACAAAGTCCTAGAATATACCGCTATATCTATAGAACGTAGACAGAGTATACAGTACCTCCATATATTAAGCATGATTCATGTAAAACTATATTTGTAACCTGGTAGCCTTCCTGGTTGACGATGATGACCATCTCGAAGGCGTCTCCCTTGCTGAAGGGCATGTGGTGGGTCTTCTCCTCAGATCCCCATTTCCCTCCCTGGCAGCTGTTGAACACCACCTTGTCCCAGCCGTCGAAGCGGGGGTTGAAGTGAAAGGCGATGTCACTGCCCTCAACCTCCCCACACTGCAGATTCACCATGAACCTAGAGGGGGCGGTAGAGAGGACACAATGAAGCCAGCAGACAGGCAACACACATTTGTTCTGGTGTTTTTCCTCACTGATGGAACAGAACAGAAAACTCTACAGCCATCTTCAAAGCTCTTAACTGGGGCCTAAAGTGTTTCCTGGTTACATTCCATAGACTGAACAATTTGTCATAATGGTTATGTAATAATTAACTATAGCCATACCAACCACACCCTGGGTTCTGAACACAACTCAACGAGCATTGATGCAATGCTAGGTCCTTATTTTTGGTAATCAAAAGCGTGTTTGCATGAAACGATAGCGCAAAGACAGCTGTGTCTCTCCTATGATACAACGAGACCAACTCCATTTTCAAGTACCACATTTCTTCTATTCCACTTCTAAGGAAAAAACACTGGAAGAGTGCATTGCATACTGCCACCAGAAGTATGTAACAAGTATTACACGTCTGATCACAGGTGTTTTTTTTAATTTAGAAATAATTGCAATACAGACATTTTATGGAATAAATAAATCAGACAAACATGACAAAGAGGAACAACTGAGAACACTGAATCACCAGTGTAATTAATTTACTCTACTCTCCTGATGACACTACTCTCCTGGTGGTAGAATTAAGGGATTCTTAACTCATAGGATGTCCCACGAAATTAACAAATTGCACGTGGTGGAATTCTTAACGGTGCCTCACACAATCTGAGATTGTTTTTCCAGCAAAAAAGTACCACCTTGCAAACCAATCATTGGTTTAGAAGACAAGATAAGAGTCACAACTACCTCCACCCCATTAAAACAGGGTGTTTCTGAAGGAGCTAGTACTTTCAAAGGAGCGTGGTACTTTCACCTCACCACGATCTGTCTGAGACAAGGTGAGATCTCCTTTTTAGAAGAGTTTGTTTTTTAAAGAGCTAGATATCTAGTGTGCTATGCCACCATTCATAAGCTTATTGCACTTATACATCTATAATATTCAATAACTCTTGATTGCTGCTAGGTCACACTTACCTATATTATTTCCATACCTGTATCTGTTCAATAATACTACCCAGATTGCTGATAGTATTTTGATATATCTAGATTGCACTGTTTGATTTTTTAATTTATTTCAATTCATTTGCACATGTTTATTTTGTGTGCTTGCTGTATAATGCATGTTTTTTGTATGCATCTTGCACTATTTGAAATAAATTGTTTAGATTTTATTCAGTTCATTGTCATTTGTGATACGCACCTTTAAAATTGCACTGCCCTGCCCTCTGTCAAACAGCCTGCAAAATAGAGGCCTCTACCAAATTGTACTGCTGATTGATTACACCTGCCGTCTTTTGTCTCTGCCCAATAAAACCAGGCCAGGTTGGGTATTTCAGGAGGAAACCCTGTATGTATAACCGCGGGAAGCAGGAGAGTTGTTCCTACCCCCTTAGTTGCAGCCTCTGCAGTCAGCACTCCCTGACAACATTTTGAAAGGCACGTCTAATTTTTGTCCGCCAACAATGCTCACGCATTGTCTGTCCGTTAGCGAAACGCGCCACTACGGCCGATTGGCATACATCGCCCGTCCGATGGATATCTGATGTACATTAACTTTCAATTTAGAGCAACATCCAAAAGGCAAGGTGAGAGACCGAGGGGGCAGGATGCTGGTAGTCTCCTATATGTGCGTGTACCTGCGCAACAAACGTCCAATAATTAAGTCATTACATGTGTCTGCCTCACCTGGTGATGTGGTGAGGGATGACTCCCTGGATGTAGACAGACATCCCGGATCTCAGTCCCCCGTAGATCGGGCCCACATAGGGGATACTCTGCACATAGGAACAACCACTTAACACACATACCGAACTATAGTCACAAATTAAGATGTGAAGGCAGATACTGACATAGACACTGAAATAGGACACACTCTACTCACAGGGTTGTAAACGGGCTGGTAACCAGGTGGCGCAACAAACATGATGACTGTCACTCAGATATCCACAGGCAGATTGAGAGACGGATGGACGACAGGAACACCTTTCTTTTTTTGGATGACCATTTTTATACAATACAGACCAGGGTGGGGCGGGGCGTAGTAGCTATGGGAGAGTAATCACTATCACAGATAGGGAGTGGGACTGGACCCATAGAGAGAGGCTAGCTAGGCCAGGTGGGTTAATAATGTTTACAAGGCTAGGTGTTATCAGTTTCCCAATGCGTTCCCAACCTTATCACAAGACAGGAGTGGTTCGGTCAGACAAAAGACGCCAAGTGTGCGTAAGGTGAACATATATCACATATAAATAGACGTGAATGACTACATTGTAGATAAGAAACACGCTGTGTACTGAAGGAGTCTCTACTTTGTTTTCTGTACATAGCAGAATGTATTGCAGTCATTCCGACGTTAAACGGGCCCTATGGAGTATTCAGATTTTACGCGCTTTTGACCGTGCGCACACAAACCATTATTGAGCATAGGCTATACTATAAGTTACGTTAAGTATCCTGCGTTAGTGGGTGTTTCCAGTGTCGTGTTGTGTGTGTGTTTGATGTTTAAAATGTTTCATGATGCAATTGCATTATTTAACTAAGATAAGCATTTGCCGAACCTCCTGGTTGTTTTCCACCTTGTGCTTAAGGAGTGGTAGTCTGTAATGACTGTGGTAGCTGATACTCAATATTGGCCCCTTCAAAGGTAATATTCTGCGTTTACACAGGCAGTCTGAACGCCACCCTTCTCTCACTAATTGGTGTTTTAACCACTCAAATCATCTTTAGAAAATTCTTATAGTGATTTAGTGGATAAAGTACCGTAATTCGGCTGGAGGTTGTGGTTAATTTAGGATCAACCTGAAACACCTCTTCTGATCAATAATGCGAAACTTCACTACAGCCTAACTCGACTGTTCCTCTCTGTGGGCGGGACTTGCTTCTATTACCCATTACAACCATGAACGAACTAACGGATTAATGATTAATTAGCGTTAATCCTTAACGAAAACTAAACTTCTCCCTACTTCGCGAACACACGTCATGTGGTACCTATATGTACTGTCATCTATTGACACACTAGTTAGTGGGCACACACCCCACACACACACATTCACCAAAGCTCGCACAAACACACCCTTGCACACACACATGAACAAACAACAAACAGAGGCACAAAACAAGTTTTTTCCAAGTCATCTTAAAATAATTTGTTTAATTAGTCTTGTATTGAAACACAGGATTCAGTCAGAGAACAACACTATTAAATTCAATACAGATGTAGGATCTTAACTTGATCAACTTTGTGCAGAAGCCTATGACTTTCATGTTTTGATTTAAAAAGGCTTCAAAAGTTTGTAATTTCCACATAGAAATTTCAGACTTAATTTTTCCTTAAGAAAAAAATGCACAAACACCTACAGAAAGGTTAATTATCCACTAATCCACATAAATTCATTTTGCTGTAGGATTATTTTCCTGATGTTGCAAATTGGCACAAATTGAAATCCTCCACCTGTAGGAAATCTCCATTCAGCTCTCTACATAACCAAGGCCCTCCGTTGAACGCTGTACTGTACATTCAGTGCTGTGAATTCACGTACTGGAATAACACACTTTAGATGGTCAGCAAACTACGAAACATCCTTCTCCAGACACACTCGTTAAATAAAGGTATTACTAAAATCACCATGGAGATATGTGTGTGAGAAGTCGTGTTCACTTGACACCAATTAGAGTGGTTTGTTTGCACGCATGGTGTATTCCTACTCCATGGGGTTAGGGTTGAGTTTGAACAATCGCGTGTCATTTTAGTTCGAGAGAAAAACAAATAGTAGAGATTTCCTAAAAGCAACTATCTTACAAATCTAACACAAACAAAAAACTATTACTTCTGACTGCAAACTGGACACATTCTTCGTTTCCTTTCAGAAATCTTTCAAGCCGTTAGCCACTTGAAAAACAAAGTACACATTCAATGATGTATTATTCACCTCGAAGAGACCATCTTGAATAATTCAAATCTCTAAAACAAAAATATATTTATGTTGTTTATTCATGTTGTTAAAATATGTAATTGGTTACTCTGGCCTTCATTGCGACCCTGGTCACAATGTAGAGTGGACATAAATAAATACAGTCGATACTTTTCAATGCACTGAATTAGCCCTATTCAGCGTGCATGAATATGGTAAAGAACACTCCCGCCCAGCCTCAATTTAACTGGCCTACAAGTGTTGTAGTTAGAAGAGTTTGTCTAGAAGAGTTTGAGGAATGCATGAGTATTAGGCAAGTAACCCAGACATCCTCCTCTACACCGATGTGGTAGCCAATAAGAACACTGTGGTCAACAACAGGAACACAGTGAGATCTGTGGTAGCCAATAGGAACACTGTGTGATCTGTGGTCGCCATTAGGAACACTAGAGTGATCTGTTGTAGACAATAGGAACACTGTGATCTGTGGTAGCCAATAGGAACACTGTGTGATCTGTGGTAGCCAATAGGAACACTGTTAAATAACACATAGGAAGGGACACATTGTATGACTCAAGAGTGCAAAAACTGGTTTGTCAAAGGTCATTCAATTGTCCAGAAGACAGACAATCTGTGTTTAACTCCCCAGCATGCACCTCACTGTTTCAGACAGTGTATATGTCAACATCAGTTATTAAATCTCCAGAGAATTATAGAATCAGAGAGAGAGAGAGAGAGAGACATGGGGTGTGTGATTGCCCCATCGTGGACAGAAGAGGCACTGCTAGAAAATGCTGTCCCCTACTGATCATAATTAAACAGAAGGGACAACACACTTCCTATTACAGAAATAGCAAATTAGGCTCAAACTAAAAAAATCTCCCACAAGAACATGAATGGCATATATACTAATACATTGTCAAACAAGAGTGATGATAATTATATTAAGGACAGGGGCAATACTTAAGACATTGAAGCAAGTTTGTTTACTATCAGTTAGGCACTAAAATGTGTTTGGCTCAACAGCGACACCTGGTGACAGAAAGAGGCAGGGTTGTGTTTGTGTTTAAACATAATCAATGATGAAAGTGTCTAGATGGCATGTAACAATCAATATTTCACACCGAAAAAGGCCATGAAGTGTATTTACAGGTTAAAGCCCTTTGGACTCGTTCTTTCTCCTCTGATGATACTGTCCCTTTCGATCTCGCACGTGTTCAGTCTCTCAGAATATTGATGCTGAAGTGTCAAGACAGGAGATCACATAGAAATGCGACCAAGCAACAACCTTTACACACACACAAGTCTTGCCACTCCCAAGAGCTAAGATTGTTCCATGACTTCTGCTTCTCTCTCCCCCCCCCCCCCTCTCTCGCTCTCTCTCTCTCTCGCCCTCCTGTTCTCTCCCTCCACTCTCTCCTGGTACAGACAAACAGGAAGTATCCCACTACCCCAGCTGGTCCTCGTACTGCTTCCTGAAACAGTCTCCAGCAGGGAAGAAGTCCCAGCATCTCTCCTGGTACATCTTCCAGACATACGACTCCTGATGGGGGAAGGAGGGGATTAATGGGGAGGGAAGGAGGGGAAGAAACAGTTGAAAAAGGAGATTTTTTTAACAGTTAAATTATAGGATTGCATCATTTGAGTCCTGCAACCAAAATGTAACTTCCGCTTTTAACCCAACCCTTCCAACTTGAAGGGGAAGGGAGTTTGGGGAGTGGGTCGCCACATCGGACACCAGGGCAGAAATGATCTGTTTTGTTCAGATGGTTCAACTGATCACCTTACTGGCTCTGGCACACAGTGTTCACAGACCGACGGACAGCGACAGACTTACTTTCATGTCCGTCAACAAGTTTGACAGTCAGATACCAATACAGTCAAACAGACTAAGCCAGACAGACACTAAATCAGTCAGACAGACTTTTAGTCAGACTGTCAGACAGACAGATTTTAAGTCAGACAGACAGATTTTAAGTCAGACAGACATATTTTAAGACAGACTGTCAGACAGACAGATTTTAAGTCAGACTGTCAGATTTTAAGTCAGACATACATATTTTAAGTCAGACTGTCAGACATACATATTTTAAGTCAGACTGACAGATTTTTAGTCAGACATACATATTTTAAGTCAGACTGACAGATTTTAAGTCAGACTGTCAGACATACATATTTTAAGTCAGACTGTCAGATTTTAAGTCAGACATACATATTTTAAGTCAGACTGTCAGACATACATATTTTAAGTCAGACTGACAGATTTTTAGTCAGACATACATATTTTAAGTCAGACTGACAGATTTTAAGTCAGACTGTCAGACATACATATTTTAAGTATGACAGATTTTAAGTCAGACATACATATTTTAAGTCAGACTGACAGATTTTAAGTCAGACTGTCAGACATACATATTTTAAGTCAGACTGACAGATTTTAAGTCAGACTGTCAGACATACATATTTTAAGTCAGACTGGTAGATTTTACGTAAGACAGTGAGACAGACATATTTTAAGTCAGGCAGTGAGACAGACTTTTTGTCATTCATGCAGACAGACCTGTCCCGTGTGCTCTGTTTCATCTTTATTGATTAGGTACATCAGGAAGAACCTGTAAGGAGAGGCGGGGGTGTCACAGCCTGACCCTCTGTCTAGGTAACTTTCATGTATTTAACTAAGTTAAACTCTTCCATGGTTACTTACATGTAGTTGGCTAAATTATGCTCTTCCAAGGTGTGTGTCTCGAAGCCGTGTGGAGTAGTATCAAAGTAGTCACTGCCAATGCCACAGATGAAGCACTGGGTCTGGAGAGGAAGGAATTAGTTTAAGAAAGAAATTCATATTTTAAAAAAGGGGAAATAAGACTGAAGTTGACAACAATTAGTTTAATCTCCTACAGTACCAGCATATTGTCTAGCCTTTTGATTTAACAGTCGATCTTACCAGTCAATTGATCTAACAGTGGAGATTACGATCCATCAGATCTTACTGCCCAGCCATCCGGTCTTACAGTGTACTGCCCAGCCATCCAATCTTACCTCCATGTTCTCTCTGACCTGCTCCTGTTGGTCTCTCAGTTCTCCAAACGCATCAATGATCAGACCTGCAATACACATGCATCAGCCTTCACTAGTCCACACAAAACACATTAGCCCAGAACATTGTGACAAAACATCACAAGGTTCTCGTAAATCCACTGCTGATATCTAAGCAGAATTGGTAGATTCTGTAAACATTCCCAATTCGGTAAATTTTTCAGTAATCCCAGATTTGACAAATCCTTCCCTGCAAACTCCCTACTGATTCTTAAAATCCTGGTAATCCTGACAACTCTGGGAACTTTGAGAAGTTGCTGAGAACTGTGAAGACATACAGTGGGGCAAAAAAGTATTTAGTCAGCCGCCAGTTGTGCAAGTTCTCCCACTTAAAAAGATGAGAGAGGCCTGTAATTTTCATCATAGGTACACTTCAACTATGAGAGACAAAATGAGAAAAAAAAAATCCAGAAAATCACATTGTAGGATTTTTAATGAATTTATTGGTAAATTATGGTGGAAAATAAGTATTTGGTCAATAACAAAAGTTAATCTCAATACTTTGTTATATACCCTTTGTTGGCAATGACAGAGGTCAAACGTTTTCTGTAAGTCTTCACAAGGTTTTCACACACTGTTGCTGGTATTTTGGCCCA
>JACXGI010007221.1:0-10479 GCA_016801175.1 Esox masquinongy
ATCATGTCTGTCATTGGGTCTACTGATGGCCTGGAACATGATCATGTCTGTCATTGGGCCTAATGTGTTCTCTATAGGACATTATCACCTCTGTCATTGGCTCTACTGTATCCTCTATAGGACATTATCACGTCTGTCATTGGCTCTACTGGGTCCTCTATAGGACATTACCACATATGTCATTGAGCATGTCTGTCATTGGGCATAATGTGTTCTCTGTATAACATTATCATGCCTGTCATTGGGTCTAAAGTATTTTCAATAGGACATTATCACATTTGTAATTCGGCCTAGTGTGTCCTCTATAAGACATTATCATGTATGAAATTGGGTCTACTGTTTTGGAAAACATTTAGTTTTTTTTGCAAAACAATGCTTTCTAAAAATGCATTATTGCGGAAAGGTTTTCCAAAAGTCTGGCATTAGCTATTGCAGTAGTTTGTAATAGTACTGTTGACATTTGCTCATTTATTTCTGTTACATAAACTTGTCATCATTATAACAATCTAGTTTACTTTACCATGACATGAAGAAAAACACAATTTGACTCAACATTACATGAATTCACAATCAATGTACATTAGTACATTTGGTAGGAATCAATTTGATTTCTGCGAGGATATTGAGTTTCATTGGGCTACATGCTTGATAATTTATGCATTGGAACCTTTATTAAAATAAATAAATATCAAGTGTAACCTAATAATCTCATTAATACAAATATTATGAAGATTATTAAAAAAATAGTATGAAATATTATGCAAATATATATACACACTATAAATAAACTGCTTCTCATTTAATATAAAAACACATTTTAAAAAATCTATAATTTTCTTATTTAAAACTGAATTTACCTCGTATTTGTATTTAGTTAAGAATAGGGCTCTTTATTTGGGAATTGCTCTCCCACTGCTGTAGTGACGGTGCTGGTATAGAACGTTAGTTACCGGGAATGTAACTCTGGTTAAATGAGTGGAGCTCCGCCCCCTAGAGGGCTTAGCTCCTAGTGGTTTACCCTGCCGTGTAAGTGGCCGTCGCTGAAAAATAAATATTTACATGGCTCAGCCAATCAGGGCACACCTGCCCCTATAAAGGTAGCTGAGCCCATAGCTCCCCCTCACAACTATTTCTTCAGCCAGAAATAGTGGGGGAAGGCAGGTCATCAAGTCTAGGGGGCTCCGCTCCACCATATAACCAGAGGTACATTCCCAGTAACTAACGTTATATGTCATGGAGCTCCGCCCCCTAGAGGGCTTAGCTCCTAGTGGTTTACGGTGGAGCGAGCAAGCCAGGATATACTCCCTGCCGGACCTAACAGAATCCGACATGACTAGCAGGGTCAAGTCTGACAAGATTGTCCCCCCAGCCCTAAGCACACGTTCACTTCAAGACTGCCAAATGCAAGAAGGAACGAATGAACATGGGGAATGCGTAAAAAATATGTATTATAGACCGTCTCCGCCTTACAGAATGAGTGAACCCTCACAAGAGTGTAAGGGAAAAAGCCTAAAATAACAGCCCTGAAGGGAACCGAACCCGGGTCGCAAAAATGAGAGGTAGGAACGATCCCCCTAGACCACAGGACTATACCACAACAGCACACCAGCACGCCACAAAGCGCAGATGTGAGAAGAATAACAGAGAATCAAACTCGGGCCACGGAATTGAGAGCCATTCACAATACATCTAGGCCGGCCGAGCTACATAATAAACACGCACCAACCCAACAAGCAGTGTTGGTGGAGAGGAAACCCAATTCAAAGAGAGAAACTCACCAGTGTAACACAGATTTCCGGCGGCGCCGCTGAGAACCAAGTGAACCAGAGACGTATATTAAAGCCATCTTCATAGAGAGCAGTCCGAGGGATCTCCGATCCAAGGGTTCAAAAGGAGACTCGCAGAGTGCTCGGAGCACTCTGGAGAGATCCCATTGCGGGGTTCCGAGTCTGGCCACAGGGCGCAGCCATCCCGTACCCAAAAGGAAACGTGTGATCAGAAGGTGGCTGAAAACAGTGTTACCATCAAAGCCCTCAAGCCGAAATCGTTGAGGCGTAGCCTCTAATAGTAGAAGGCGATTGATGGGAGAACCAAGCCTGCAGACGGTGCATGTGCGGCCATCAGAAGGGGACCATTGCATGCACTGCCGCCATCATCATGATCGAGTGAACCGATCGCACACAGGGTGGGCGAAACAGATCGAGAGACGAGAGGAGATTCAGAGCCCTGTCGTTTGAGATGCGTGCTCTCATCAGGCGCGTGTCCAAGTGGAGGCCCAGATAGGAGATCTGCTGGGCATGGACTCGGTGGCGCTCTTTGCCCAATTCACAGCGAGTCCCAGTCGCATAAAAGGAGACACCACTTGAAAGGTGTGAGCCCTCGCCTGCTCCGCTGACGGGGCCAGGATAAGTAAGTCGTCCAGTTAGGTCAGGACTCTGATGCCTAGTCTGCGTAATGGCTCCAGCGGCATCTCCACACATTTGGGAGCCACAGTCGCTACCCACTACAACACAGTGCAGTATAACAGGAAAAGCACTCACACTGATAGAAGGCGTAGACTCACGAGTAGTGAGCTTATAAATGAGCGGGCTCATTT
Organism: Esox masquinongy; assembly: GCA_016801175.1. Taxonomy (NCBI): domain Eukaryota; kingdom Metazoa; phylum Chordata; class Actinopteri; order Esociformes; family Esocidae; genus Esox; species Esox masquinongy. Next base: position 2,597 of record JACXGI010007221.1, read on the forward strand.
ATAAGCGGCGGTGCCATGCTTATAAATGAACCCGCTGCCCAGCGCTTTAATCTACCTGAGCGAGCGGGATGTGAGGCTGGATTAGTTATACTTATAACTGCTCGAGAAGCCTCAGCAGCTCGCAAAGTGGAGGCAGACTTGCATTCTCTGACTCTCACCAAAAAGGGGAGGAAGAGAACACACAGGTGCATAGTATTCCCTGTAGCCTACAGAACCACTGTGAGAGAAGTGCTGCTCACAATCGCTACTGCTTATATCCAATGGAACCACACCAGAAAACAACAGAGAATTAACTGTTGTCTTAGTGGTAACCAAAGGAGCTGACCCTGACAGTAGGCAAAGGGTTCACAGACTCAAACACCGTCTGAGAATGTACAGAAGCACAACTTACGCCATAAGAGTAGGGTTCTGATGCAAATTCATTAACAGAATAAGATGAAGGTCAACACTTTAGGAAAAGGATGGGGATTGGGGGCTAGGTAAGCAACGCTGCCGTTCCCGGCCAACTCCACGCTTAGTAATGCCTGCTTAGGCTTCTTCGCAGGCCAGAGAACCACAAAACGTGGTCTGGGAGTCCGCGATCTGGGTCTAGCAGTCGTAGGATGAGGCGCCGCAGACGGGGTGGGATCACGTCTGGCAGGAGGGAGAGAGACCGTAGCGGAAGCAGATGAAACAGCTTGGCCGCGATGACGACGTCTAGCTGATGCCCCGGAACGTAGTGGAGCACGTGAAGAGTGGACCTCAGGAGGACCAGAGGAGGGACACTTGGCCAGAGGGAGATGACGGGAAAGCTCTTTCTTGTCGGCGTCTATCTTCCGGAAGGACTCAATGGCGTCGTGGACGGCGTCTCTGAAGAGCCCGGTCTGGGAGAGCAGAGAATTGAGGAGAGGATTCTTCTCTGTGCCCCACCACGGACGAAGCCATGACTCTTCTGGCGCAAACAGTCTGCGCTTGTGTCAGGTGCAGAATAGCCATCATTGAATCGGCTATCTCATGGGAGGTAAGGGTCGAAGCGGCGTCCAAGATCTCCGCAGCTTCCGAGGCTAAGATGGCGACATTGTTCGACACCGACAACGCCTGCGCATTCAGCACATAGGTCTTGTCATAAAGCTGAGCTGTGAGTGTATCCTTAGGAGAAGGCAAAAGGGGCTTCTTACCTTGCCAGCCAAAGGACGGCAGAAAGTGTGCCGCCAGAGCGGGGTCCAAGAGGAGGACAGCGTCGCTAATAGCGGACTCCCTACCCACCACCTTTATGAATGGCGCATAGGACCGAACAGGAGCTCTGGCAGAAAGAGGGGCGGACCAGGAACCCTCCGCGTATTCCTTAAAGCACTGAACCTCAGGGGTGGGAGCATCCACAGACTTGCAGACTTCCACCCAGGAACTGAAGGACATCCTGGACCTTTCCTTAGGTGGTGGGAGAGGAGGCAGTGGAAGCTCAATCCTGAGCGCGGCCCGTTCGATAATCCAAGAGAACTCGAACCTGAGTGGAGGAGGTCGAGACGGAGGTGGCCGAAGAGACGTCATCGTCAATGTCCAAGGAGAGGGTCAGCCTGGGTCAGAGGAGTCGGGCCCTGAGAAGGACCTTCCTCCCCTCCCCCTAGGTTTCTAGCGGACACGTCGCAATCGCCGTCACTGGAGGAATCCAGGAAGCTATCGATGCTGACCTCCTCTTCAAAATAGTTTGCTTTCACTGCACATGCAGAGAGAGGCAAAGAGGCACAGACAGCGCACGCTGGAGGGTCAGTGATGCCTGCGTGGGCGCGAGCTGGTCCCAGACAGGAAACACAGAAGTCATGGATATCCTCCCTGAAGGCCAACTTGGCGCAACGACAGGTGGTGGCAAAAAACGTCTTCGTGATGACTTCTAAGACACTGGTATGAAAAAAAAACGGCGAAAAGTTCTTAGAGCTGTGCAATGCGATGTTCAGCTGTGCTGAAGAAAAAAGGGAGGGGGAGCTATGGGCTCAGGTAACTTTATAGGGGCAGGCGTGCTCTGATTGGCTGAGCCATGTGCATAATTATTTTTCAGCGACGGCCACTTATGCTGCGGGGAAAACCACTAGGAGTTAAGCCCACTAGGAGGTGGAGCTCCACGACATATAACTAGAATGTGAGTCACCAATCTAAGTCAATAGAGCAATGTGGTCATTTTTTAAGCAGATGCAGACAAAATGTCCAATAAAAACGTTGACACTGACATCATTCACCAAACGTAATAAAAAAGTAAACGGAATCTGGTATTTCCGCTAGTCAGCTCCACAAGCAAACGCTATACCATGACCTTTCTGACAGAGGTGGAATAATCAATGCTTCTTACTCACATGGCTAATGTAAACAGAAACTTCACCTTGTCACCTCGCTCCTCTGATGCCTCTGCTAAAATGTTGCAGCGTCGATGTGCTGTTGTGAAATGAAAGCTCAGATTCACAGTAATAGCAAACGCAGCCATTTGCACATAACTATTTTTAAACCTCCCATTTTTGGGCTGGATGTGCATGAATGTTGTTTATATGTGCAAGTTGCTATGTGTATAGAATCACTGTCACACCTCAGTTGGTTTGTTTCACATTGAGTGTTTGGGATTACCTGGGCCAAATTTCGGCACATAAATCAAACGACACAATTTTTAGGAACCTGCTTGGTTTGACAGTGCCGTTTTTACAACCAATGGCCAGAAATCCCAAAATGCATCTTTAGGTTTCAGTGTATCAAATGACCATGGCGGCCATCAGTAACCTCACAGATGACAGAGGGGCTTGGTCATTTCCTGTCAGTTGAGGAGACATTTTTTTGGAACATCAGTTATGGCTTCACCCAATCGTGTGTCACTCCAGAAGATGATTCACACAGGATATGTCTTTCAAAACGTCCCATTTTCCATTTCTCCAATCAATACAATCATGCTGATCAAACAATTCTTTAAAATGTCCCCTCTCTGAAATAAAGCCCTTCTAAAATCTGAAAGTTCCACTCAAGAATGACCCCACTCTAGAATAACGCATCTCAAAAATTATACTTTTCCGAAATAAACTGTCTATAAAATGACCCCTGTATCAAATGATCCACCCCCCCCGAAACAACCTCTAAAATAATCTCTCTCTAAAATAACCACCCTAAAATAACCTCTCCTTAAAGTGACCTCTCTCTAAAATGACACTTCAGAATAAAAATGACACACTTGTACAGAGAGCCATCTTTTTAAACACAAATTGTGTCAATCTGCTCTTTTATAATGTATTGGAGTTAAAAAATGACAAACACTGCCCCCAATATTATAAGTATCCTTTTATATGGTGATTACATTATTTGGATTGAAGAAATTTAACAATTATGTTCAGGCCAATCAGAACTACATTCCAGAAATTTAAAATCATGTCCTTTCAGCTCTGCAAGCTAGCAGGACTAAGATGGTTCTGGATTGTCCGTTATTCCATACCTGAGCGCAAGAGGACAGGTTGTTGTAATGTTCTGGCAAATCCACCAAGGATCATCCTTTTTAGATTTACATAAGCCAATATAGCTTTATCATGTTAGAATGTGTTTGGCACTTAGAAAATATGAAGGTCTGCTGATCTGCAATCTGATGTACTGCACATCACAATGTATATAAAATTGAAAACAATTGAAAACACAAAATGTCTTCCCTAGAAAGATTATAAAGACAGAAAGTTAGAGAGAGAAGGATGGAGAGAGAGAGAAAGACAGACAGATAGAGAGAGAGGGATGGACAGAGGGGGAAACTATAAAACAGACTGAATCATGTCTGAGAGATTTCTAGTGCCGTGAGATTTGTTTCACACAATTGTCCAGGAGGAGCAAGGTTTATTTTTTGCACACTAAATTAGAGTTCTTGCCTCCCTCTCCATGCTCACATCTTAAAACCAATGAGATGACAAGGTCATTGGGGAAGAAAATATGAATACAGAAATGGCTGTCCTTCTGTCTGATTCTCCCATCTCTGCTGAGCAATTCTGAAGGTCAGTTAACAGCCACTGGGTTCTTGGTCACCTCCCTAACCATGACACCCTTCTTGCCTGGACTAGTTTGGCAAGACAGCCAGCTCTTGGAGGAGTCCTGCTGGTTCCAAACTACCATTTCACAATGATGGAGCCCACTATGCTCCTGGAGACTTTCAAAGCCTTAGACATCAAAACGCAAAGAACGTGAAGGGTTCTGAATAATTTCATAAGGCACTGCAAGTCTGTATAACCCACTGTTGTCAGAATGTTACTATAACAAACAGGTGGTGTAAGAATCAACATCCCCACCCCCCCTTCTCCTGAAAGTAGGCTAGCTACAAACTGTGCCTGCAATGGAAGCCACAAAAGAAAACAATATCATCCTACTTGAATAACGTTTATTTCATAAAGATGTATTTTTGATTTGTTTCATTCTAAGGTAATCAAAGACTTACTAAAACACAAACAAATGACTAGGCTAGTAATCTGACGTGAATGGCCTGCGCCTTGACAGCTAAAGCTGCTGACCACACTGATAATTGTCTTGAAACTGAAAGCAAACTGCACCGGAATGAATTAAACATTTAACAACAGACAAAATCCATTGAGAATAATGGACCAGGATGGGGGAGAATGAGTTGACGAGTGACTGGAAGCAAATGATGCATAATTACGTAATCACCGACTGCAAATGAAGAATAGGGCGCCCCATTTAGTTGTATATATCAATGTAATTATAATCTCAAAATGGATTGTCTCCTACATAAATCAACCAAATCCAAGCAGTCTTTTCAATCTAGTCCAGGCTTGTGTAGAGAACACAATGAGAGACTGTGCATAATTTACAATGGTGAGACCAAGATGGATGGATGCTCTTGCTGTGTTAGCCTTGCTACGAGATCTAAATTTAAATGATTTAGATGGAAGAACGGGATTATGGCGTACCTGAAGGATTATTCTTCTAAATCAGTTTCATACCTCAGTTAGCTGTGGAATTCCAAGTTCGAAAGCAACTTTTGATGACACATAGCGACTCCTTTTGGCTTGACTGTGAAATGTTTACAACCAGTGCCCAAAACCGGCATACTATATCTTTGAGTAAAAAGGCCTTTTCGAAAAGGGAATGGGGAAAAATGGCACCATTAATCAAATTTGCCTAGTTTAATCACAGTTTGGGCAACTTTTTGACCCCATTTATACAGTATAACTAGTTCACAGAAACACACAGAAACACACACACACACACACTGTATAACCTCCAACTATTTGTGACCTAAATCAATTGTCGTGACAGCAGAGGATTTGAGTCAAGGGTCCAAGATAGAACGTTTGTGTATGCATGTGTGTGCGTTTGTGTATGCATGTGTGTGTGTGTGTGCGCGTGTGTGTGTGTCCAAATGGACTTCCTCTTCAATATGAATCATGACATTAAGGTTTAATGGCTTGCCCCTGGCTCCACTCCTCTGGGAAGCAAGGCCACGCATTCTATAAAAATAAAATGAAACAAATGATAGGCTAAACCAATCCCATTTGGGTTATTTGGTGGGCTAGCGCTGGTTAAATAGTGGAGAGAACACACACCGGATTACTTTGACCCAGCCAGATGGTTTGTGTAAGTAAGACAAACCAGTCGTTCAATCAGACCCACATCTCAACCACACAGGAACAAAAGGCAGACCAACACAGCAGTTGTTTTAAGATAACAGCCCAAATAAGTAACCCAGCCTACACTCAGAAGTTGGTTCATTCAAACCACCCAGCATTTTAGAGTGTATGTGCCTAGTACACAGAAACACACACACACACAAATTTTAGAAACACACACAGAAGCATGCAGAAACACACACACACACACACACACACACAGCATACTAGTGCTAGTTTCCCCTGATCTGTAATGGTTTATGATTACTGTCATTTCCCCCCTAGAGAGTGTCAGTTTCTGACTGATACATGAGGGAAAAGAAAAGGGGAGGGAGGGAGAGAGAGCCTGAGGTACAGAGACACAGAGAGAGGAGAGAGACAACCAGGGAGGCAGAACGAGGTACAGAGACACAGAGAGAGAGGAGAGAGACAGCCAGGGAGGCAGAACGAGGTACAGAGACACAGAGAGAGAGGAGAGAGACAGCCAGGGAGGTAGAATGAGGTACAAAGACAAAGAAAGAGAAACGGCCAGGGAGGGAGAACATAACAGACGTGGGAAGAGATAACGAGCGAGAGAGAAAGGGGGAGAGAAAGGGGAAAGAGATGGGACAGGGAATAGAGAAAAGGTGATGTATGGTGAGAAAGATAGGGATGGAGAGAGGGGGGAAGGCAGACAGAGATAGGGATGGAGAGAGGAGGGAAGGCAGACAGAGAGAGGGATGGAGAGAGGGGGGAAGAAAGACAGAGAGAGAGAGGGATGGACAGAGGCGGGAAGGGACGACAGACAGAGAGAAAAGGATGGAGAGAAGGGGAAAGTCAGATAGATAGAGAGAGGGATGGGGAGAGGGGGGAAGACAGATAGAGAGAGGGATGGGGAGAGGGGGAAACCGTAAAACAGAGTGAATCATGTCTGAGAGATTTCTAGTGCAATGACATTTGTTTCACACATAATTTTTGCACACAAAAAATCCATTAGTTTTACGTCACTGTGTGACGTAAACGCAAACGTGAGATCCAGTCGTGGAACTGACTCTGAGCACAGAGGGGGCGGGATGCCCTTGTGGGCCCCACCCACCACCCCTCAAGCCTACAACTGTGTGACCCTTGACCTCCAGGTAGTCCACAGCAGAGATACAGTTAGGTCCGGAAATAATTGGACACTGGCAAAAGTTTTGTTATTTTGGATGTTTCCAAGTTACAGTTAAATATGAATATGGACTTAAATTGCCATCTCTCAGCTTTAATGTGAGGGTATTCACATCCAAATTGGAGGAAGGGTTTAGGAATTACAGCTCATTAATATGTAGCCCCAAGTAATTGGACAATTGACTCAATAGCTGTTTCATGATCAGGTGTGGGCTATTCCTTTGTTATTTCTTCATCAATTAATCAGGAGTTGATTCCAGGTGTGGAATTCGCATTTGGAAGCTGTTGCTGTGAACCAGCAATACTTTACAGATGGACAATGACTCAAAACATACTGCGAAAGCAACACAGGAGTTTTTTAAGGCAAAAAAGTGGAATATTCTGCAATGGCCGAGTCAATCACCTGATCTCAACCTGATCGAGCATCCATTTCACTCGCTGAAGACAAAACGGCAGAAAGACTCTCGAACAACACACAACACACATCAATCTAAACACAGCGTCTTAAAGTTCCTCAGGTAGTCAAAACCATGGATAGCCATACCCATCAACGATGCATCACATAAAGCACCTGTTAAGCACACATATAGGCCTAGATTCATAGATAAACTAGGCAAAGCGGTCTACCACTACAAAACAGGCACATCATAAGCAACAGTTTAAGCACAATACAGAATACAGGCAACACAGTCTGCCCTCCATGCTGATAGGTAATGATCGAGAGGGCCTGTAACAACATTGACTTATTTCCTCTAAATAAAGACCTATTAATAAAGAACAAAAAATATGTTTCACTCACCGGGTTGTCTCTGCTCAGCCAATTTAGCCATGTGGTAATGTTAACCATTTATTAATTCAGTGAACTCCATTGACCAAAGTAAAATCCTCAAAATGTGATGAACAAAGTTTTTACAAATCAAAGTCTCGTTTTAAAATGGCATCTTCCTCTGCTTCATGTTGGCAAACCTGCCAACCACTTTGGCTTTGTCAATGTCACACTCCATACAAAGCAATGGATAGTACAGAAGGGTTAAAATTAAGAGACCACTGCAAATTGAACACTTCTGTTCAATATAATTGTAAACAAATGTTTTTATGTGGTTGAACGTGGATCACCCCCATGTCTGTACC
>JACXGI010007221.1:10579-22309 GCA_016801175.1 Esox masquinongy
TACCCTATCACCCCCATTACCCCTGTGTCTATATCATCACCCCTGTGTCTTTACCCTATCACCCCCATTACCCCTGTGTCTATATCATCACCCCCGTGTCAAACGGTTGTTTAATCTGAATGAACACGTGGCTGCCACTTCAGAGCTATAATATTAACAATAAATGATTAATACACTTAAATGTAATAGGGCAGTGGGGCTTGTTTGGGATTCACAAGAGTACACTTTCATTCCGTTGATAAACGTTATGTAGCCCACATTGTATTTGTATATGGGAGGTGTTAATAGTGGTTTTATAGTGGTTGTTAATATAAACAGAGAAACATTTTCTTTTGTCAACTATAGTTTATATTAACACCTAAATGAATGTTCTGTTTCTAAACGCAATTTTTCTGAATCATTTCAAAAACAAATTTAGTAATTATTCACCTCTGAATAAAGTCATGAAACATCGATGGATTATGTACATTATTGCAAAGAGATTTCAAATTGCAGTTTTCTTTTTGAGAAGGTATGTTTATCAGTGTACGATGCTACAGTTGTTAATTTTGTTCTTCATTGTTCACCACAATGTATCTATCTAGTATTGAAGTCTGCACATATAGGCTGTATAATAAGCCTGGCCTGAAAATGTCACTTGCATTACAAAATAATGTATTGATTTAAGAGTTTCTTGATTAAAGAACTAAATGCAAATATTATTTGGCATTATGGTATATTATTACTTGAGATAATAGGATTGGTCACTCTTGCTGTATAATGATTGATAATGTTATATGCTGTTGAGTGACACTGACTACACAACACCTGACTATGTATTTATATGACGTCCCATTAAATCTGTGCCTTTTGGGCAAAAGTGACCAACATGTGAATATAGAATCAAACGACTTATCTTAAAGTAACTAAGTAACTTAACGCCTTACTTTCTACAGCAAGTAATAAAGTAACGTAACTAGTTACTTTATGGGAACTGTAACTAGTATCAGTAATTAGTTACTTTGAAAAGTAACGTTCCACAACACTGCCTATGACATAGCTGGCAAGGTGCCTCAGTGGCCAGGTCATTAAAAAGATGTACCAACACAACAATACAAAGCCAATATCAGCAGGTGAAACAGATATATTGATGTAAAATCACTAAAACAAACTGCACTGCATCACTTTAAGAGTAAAAAAATACCAACTTGCTATGTTTCTTTATCTGGTCAATATGCATGTGCGAAACAGAGATATTAAGCTAAGGAGATCTGAAAAAGAGATATTATGGTAAGGTAATCTGAAAGAGAGACATTACGCTAAGAAGATCTCACATAGAAACATCACATAGAGCAAATCTGAAACAGAGATATTACACTAGGGAGATCGGAAACACCAATGGTCAATGACTGCATGAATGGCTGACCAATAACTGTCAGGTTGTCATGCTGCATATAGACAGATGGATGGGTTCTATACAAGTATATCCATACCATCTACTGGGTGATCTGAAGGGCTATGAAGTGCAATAGTGTGTTGTCTCTAGTGACAATAACATTCTCGCTAAAATGATAAAACATTTCTTGTTTTCACAGACAGATCACTTGTGGTGAATAACTTTTGTTTAACCCAGAAAGAAAATACAGCTTTAACGAAATGCATAGAAATAGCATGACTTGTGTTTCTGGGGTAGATTGCACTTTAGCCTGGAATTAATGCCTGCTGTAAAACAATATTTAAAGGTTTTCTTGTCCAAAATAAAATTGAATACCCCCATGAGCATAAAGGCGATTGTGAATTCAACATCTGATCTGTTGTTGGTGTACCAGAATATTGATGAAGAAGAGGGATAACTGATGCAAGAAAAACACAAGCCATCTGATCACGCAATACTGAGCTCTAAAATACATCTGTTTTAATATTTTATCAGTGAAGTGGGGTAGTGCTCCTCTTACAGGGTGACATCTAACATCTTAGAGAAATAGTTTATCGTAAAAAAATTTACATTTCATTGCGGATTTGTTTGTGTGCGTGTTTATTTGTGTATGTATGTGTGTGTGTGTGTATGTGTGTGTGTGTGTGTATGTGTGTGTGTGTGTGTGTGTGTATGTGTGTGTGTGTGTGTGTGTGTGTGTGTGTGTGTGTGTGTGTTTGTGTGTGTGTGTGTGTGTGTGTGTGTGTGTGTGTGTGTGTGTGTGTGTGTGTGTGTGTGTGTATGTGTGTGTGTGTGTGTGTAATCCCCTCCTCTCAGACAAAACCCACAGGCGAGTCTAGTGGCCGCTGGATGACTCAGAACAATCTGACAGAATTAAAGCTGCAAGCCGTGTTTCCGGGCCTGAGCCACCCCCCCACTGGTCCACCATCAACACCACTTCAAACACCACAAGTAGACAATGGAAAGATGACGCAATAGGTTTTCATCCGTCAGGCAAACACTACGGGTCCTACAGGCTCGCGCGGAGATGCACACCTTTACTCAGTGTCACAACTCTACGTCACTCCATGCCAGGGCCGTGACCATCGTAAAGTTGACCGTCGTGTTCCAGTTACGGCGCCCCCGTGTGGCAGGCCGGCACCGCATGGGACGATGTAGACCAGAGCCATTTAAAACACTGCAAAGATTCACATCGCCATGACCAACCATCTCACAGGAATTTGCACTTTCATTCTCCACTGATGAATAATGATGGCGAATGCTAACAAACGCATTAGGATTCGAGCAGCTACGCTACCGAAAACCCAGTAACAAACTGAAAGAGAGAGAGAGAGAGCGAGAGAGAGAGAGAGAGAGAGAGAGAGCACAACATTAATGAACAAATGTAATCTCTTCATAGTGACACAGCAGGGGCTGGCTGGGGTCGAGCAGTTCACACACACACATACACACACGCACGCACACACGCACGCACACGCGCACACACGCACGCACACACACACACCCACACACACACACACACACACACACACACACACACACACACACACAGAGGCATGCTGACACACACACTTGCCACAGAGGCAAGCTGACAGGGAGCAGCAGGTTTTGTCGATTTCTTTTTTAGATTTACCGCTAATCCTCCACTCCCCATTAGCATGGAACACACCAGCTGAGAGGACAAAAAAACAAAAGTTGGAACAAACTACTGTAGTTTATACTTGTTGAATTTCTAAAAGTTATGACCAAGACAGAGGGATATTTCAGGGAACAACCTAACGTTTATTTACTCTTTGAACCTTGACTTTTGGTCGGGCATTCAGCATTTCTAGGTTTTGGGACTTGCTGAAGCCAGTGCTGACAACTATGATGCTGGATGATTAGTTAACCTGGAGGAATATTAAACCTGGATGATTAGTTAACCTGTAGGATTGGTTAACCTGGATTCTTAGTTAACCTGGTGGAAAGGAAAAAAAAAACTTGGAAACTTCCTCTGGTATTCCTGAAAACAGAATGTCTGCCAGTCTGTGAAGACTCTGCAGAGGGCAGGATTAGGTTGCACTTGTACCTTAAACTGCACACAGAGTCCTTGTTGTGTCATCACCAGCACACACAAAGAGACGTCATAACAGGGCTATCTCATATTCAGCAAAATAAAAGCAGTGGCGACATTAGGCCTGGGCGTCCGGGGCTATAGCCAGAATCTCTAATTCTGATCACGCATTATGACAATGTAGATGTGTAGGCTGTTAGCATGTACATCGAAATGTGTATTGTGTATTGGAGGGGGAGGTGTATTGTGATCCTAGCAACGCCTCTGATGAAGAGCCACACATACAGATGACATGCATGCTGTGTCTTGCTTCTCGGCGCTCAGTGCCATGTTATCTAGTGAAGGCAAAACAATAACACCTCCCACTCTACCTCTATGACATCGCCTGGTCAGCGACTTCTCAAAACAGGACTAGAATAGCATTTATCAAGCATCCATAATCCTAACTATCATACCTAACACATGACATTCGTCTGGATTACCATCATGATACATGTGTCAGGCATTATACTTCTATATAAAACACCATTCTGATGTGATTCTTGCTACATTTCACCACAGCCTTACAGTAGGACTAGTGGATGTGTCACCTCCAAGGTCTAGTCCAGATGTGTCACCTCCAACGACTAGTCCAGATGTGTCACCACCAAGGTCTAGTCTACATGTGTCACCTCCAAGGTCTAGTCTAGATGTGTCACCTCCAAGGACTAGTCCAGATGTGTCACCTCCAAGGTCTAGTCTAGATGTGTCACCTCCAAGGTCTGGTCCTGATTGTCACCTCCAAGGTCTAGTCCAGATGTGTCACCTCCAAGGTCTAGTCTAGATGTGTCACCTCCAAGGACTAGTTCAGATGTGTCACCTCCAAGGACTAGTCCAGATGTGTCACCTCCAAGGTCTAGTCCAGATGTGTCACCTCCAAAGTCTAGTCTAGATGTGTCACCTCCAATGTCTGGTCCAGATGTGTCACCTCCAAGGTCTAGTCTAGATGTGTCACCTCCAAGGACTAGTCCAGATGTGTCACCTCCAAGGTCTAGTCTAGATGTGTCACCTCCAAAGGACTAGTCCAGATGTGTCACCTCCAAGGTCTAGTCTAGATGTGTCACCTCCAAGGTCTGGTCCAGATGTGTCCGATCTGTAATAGTTCTGATAGCTCAGAACTATTTACAGTGGACACACAAAAGCACATGGACATTTTTTCAGCATGTCTATATGTCTGTGAGTGTGTGTACGAATGTGTGTCTGTGTTATCAGAGTGAGTGTGTTGGGATTTTGGATAACAGAGAAACAGACTCTCTCCTCTCCTAGCAGAGAGCCATCCATCTTCGTCAGCGTCATCATCTCAGACAGCTGTTTAACAAACCAACATGCCCCACAAGAGACTAGCAGGCCCTGCCATGCACACACACACACACACACACACACATACGCATCAGAGCAGTAGTGCGAAGAGTGTAATGTAGAGACCAGTAGCCTAGAGGATGTAGAGAGACCAGTAGTCTAAGGGATGTAGAGAGACCAGTAGTCTAAGGGATGTAGAGAGACCAGTAGTCTAAGGGATGTAGAGAGAGGTGTTGATAGACTAGTAATCTAAGAGATGTAGAGAGACCAGTAATCTAAAAGATAAAGAGAGACCAGTGGTCTAAGGGATGTAGAGAGACCAGTAGTCTACGAGGTGTAGAGAGACCAATAGTCTAAGGGATGTAGAGAGACCAGTAATTTAAAGGATAAAGAGAGACCATTGGTCTAAGGGATGTTGAGAGACCAGTAGTCTGCGAGGTGTAGAGAGACCAGTAGTCTAAGAGGTATAGAGAGACCAGTAATCTAAGAGGTGTAGAGAGACCAGTAGTCTAAGAGATGTAGAGAGACTAGTAATCTATGAGGTATAGAGAGACCAGTTGTCTATGAGGTGTAGAGAGACCAGTAGTCTAAGGGATGTAGAGAGACCAGTAGTCTAAGGGATGTAGAGAGAGCAGTAGAGAGAGGTGTTGACAGACTAGTAATCTAAGAGATGTAGAGAGACCAGCAATCTAAAAGGTGTATACAGATCAGTAGTCTAAGAGGTGTAATGTAGAGAGACCAGAAGTCTAAGAGGTGTAGAGAAGCCAGTAATCTAAGAGGTGTAATGTATAGAGACCAGCAGACGAAGGTTGTAACTGAATAAAGATAGTGAGTCAGAGAGCTGAGGGAGAGGTAGAGCGGGGAACCCAGATTACACTCAAAGGTCACACAGATTTACAGGCAAGGAGAATGGTTCCTAGGGGGAAAGAAAATAATGTGACGCAGAGATAATTCTAATTCCTGTGGTGTGTGTGTGTGTGTGTGTGTGTGTGTGTGTGTGTGTGTGTGAGAGAGAGACAGAGAGAGACCAAGAAGCTCAACTATTCCTGAGAGATTGAGTTCAGCCTTTTCCACAATAGGGATCACGGCAGGGCTTTATAAGACTGAGCCTTTTATTTCATAGAGAAAATAACTTTAACCCCAATACTGGATTATGTCTGACCCGGCTGCTCCTCTGGACTAGATACATCACATCTACACTGTCATATATGTTATACGTCATTTAATCCTATTTCTTTACCAAGTAGTTGGTTCTGGACACATTGCCTAATATAGAGATGAGGGGATGAAGAGAAAGGAAGGGGAGGAGAGAGGAGGAGAGAGAGGAGGCGGGGAGGGGAGGGGTAGGGTAGGGGGAGGAGAAGAGAGAGGAGGCGGGGAGGGGAAGAGAGACAGGAGGTGGGGAGGGGAGGGGAGGGGGAGACAGAGGAGGCAGGGAGAGGAGGAGAGGAAGTGGGGAGGGTTGAATAACACTGTTTAATTCAAAATAGGAACGAGACAGGAGTAAAACAACATTGAATAGAAGGATTTCAGATATTGCTGTGCTTGTTTAACACACTAGGGGAAATCAATTCCTTTCTGTCCTCATTTCACTTTGAAAAGGTTATCGTTTACATCGATAATATAATGGGAAACTATTTCAGATGAAATACATGAATTCCAATTATATTCCAATTGACATAGTAGGCTTTCATTTAAGAGGAGTGACTTCAACACATACTGCCCAAAGAGGGGTGAAAGAGATGGGTGAGAGAGAGGGATGAGAGAGAGAAGTAAGAGCAGGGGAAACCTCCCCCCTCAGTCATGGATTCACGGATTAGGGGTTTAGGGGGAATGGGCTGCCGTCACTGAGATAATTGAAAGAATGATTGTGGTGTGTGTGTGTTTAATTGACGTGTGTGGGGAGTGAACCAGGGTTTGTCCTCAGTGACATTGTGTGACCTTACAGTGCTAGATCTCATTACGTCTAAACGACGTGTAGCTAATTGGAGCCTCGTTGTACCCAATCATATGGTGTTTATTAAGTGGGCAGATCACATAACCAGTCTTACATGTTTATGAAGGGGGCAGTAGCAAAGATGTGTATAACTAACCAGATCTAACCACAAGCTTTTGTCTCACTGGGAGGCCAGGTACAGGTAGTGAGATCTCATTGGTTGACAGGATGAATTACTTCCGTAGAGGAAGTATGCTATTTAATAGTAATGTAAACAAAATTGCATTCCGTTATGTTTTACTTTTATCTTATGAAACATGGGATGTTGTATTTATATTGTTGTTTAGAGTAGATCTCTTCTGTGTCTATCTGCAGTCATTGTAACATCAAGGACATAATGTACTGACATTATTTGTCATGACAATTAATGCAGGTTCTGTTTTTGGATCACAGAGATCTAATCATGAAGTTCTGATTACTTCAGGTGTCTTCACCTCCATTTTATTTAATACAGTGTTTACTGACAGTGAGGAGTTTACACTGGATGGGCCAAAACCTTCAAACCATCAAAAAGAGGACTCCCTGCACAGGGCAATGTCCCATTTACTGCCTGGGGTTCCATCATTAGACCAGAGGGAAGAGTGCCCCCTTCTGGCACTCCATCACCACTTCCAGCAGCATCTGGTGTCCCATCCAGGGACAGACCAGGACTGATCCTACATGTTTCTCTGTGTGTGTGTGTGCATGCAAGAGCGTTTCTATGCCGGCACACACGCACACACACACACACACACACACACACACACTCACACACATACCACAGTGTAAGGTTAACAGCAAGACAGCTGTCACACACTGCAGACTGTCATTTACCTGATGTGGAAACACCATCCATTTCCTATTATGACACACCACATAGGTGTCAATCAAACATAATTGGTGCTGGTTGACAGAGTACTGTGTGTCCTACCTCGTCTCGCTGCAACACGCCCCCCCATCCCAAACCTGTTTTCCCCACCGCTGCCCCTCCCTCGGCCCTGTCCCCTCACTCCCTTCTCTCTCTCCACTCACTCTCTCTTCCATCTCTCTCCCCTCTCTCTCTTAAACACTCCATCTGTCCCGATAAACGCCACTCTCTTTTTTATTCCTGTACTCTATCATTTCTCCTCTTCCTGTACGCTCTTCTTCCTCCTCTTCCTGTATTCTTTCCTTCCTCCTCTTTCTGTACCCTCTCCTTCCTCCTCTTCCTGTATCCTCTCCTTCCTTCTCTTCCGGTACTCTTTCCTTCCACCTCTTCCTGTACCCTCTCCTTCCTTGTTGTGCTTTGTTCTCTGCTTCCTCCTTTTCCTGTACCTTCTCTGACCCCGCTTCATTGTAATACAGTGAACCATTCAGCTGTTAGTAGTACATGACCCACACCCATTCCCTCAGTCCTCTCTTCCTCCTTCCATACAGCATTTCATATTTCCATCCGACACTACTAAATTTCCCTCCACTAACCCTCTCTCAATTTTTTCTGTTGTCATTCTTCTCTCTGTTCCCTCTCTCTTCTCTATCTGTTCTGCCCTGTTCCCACTCCATTTTCCATCCATCTCTCCCCCCTCCCTTTTCCAGCTGTCCATCTCTTCCTGTCAGAGTTAATTGAAAATATGTTGTATTTTCTTCCGTCTCGTCTCTATGCTACAAAGTCATTACTGTGAAATCCACAGAACGGCAAAAACGTCATTTCAAATGAAAGTGGAATATGTTTTTTTTCAGGAAAAAGGTAGATTGCAAACAGGTTTTGTAACAAGATGAGCAGCAAAGTGGCTGTACTGGCTTACTGAGTATACAGCCAGAGTGGACCAGTGTGTGTACGTGTGTCTGTGTGTGTGAGGGAGAGTGTACCTGTGTGTGTATACCTGTGTGCATGTTTTCTGGTTGTGGCTGCATCTGCTAAGAGTCTATTTCATGTTTCTAAATCATTTTTAAAATTAATCCCACCCCCTCTTTCAGCTTCTCTCTCTCTCTCTTTCTCTCTCTCTCTCTCTCTCTCTCTCTCTCTCTCTATCTCAAATCAAATACATTGAAAGGTGTTTTATTGACATCAGATATATACATGTCGATATGTGAGTTTGCATTGCCAAAGCAGGTGAAAAACTATTGAAGTGACATTAATGTTCTGTCCTTTTGTCTGTATCTTGTAGGTTCTTTCTGTCTTTCCATCTCTCTCCCACTTTCTCTTTCTCTCTCCCTTTATGTAGGAATGCATGTACATTTATATATGCATATAAGGTATGTGAGTGTTCAGTGTGTTGTTTGGATATTGTGAGGGTGTGTTTAATGGCTGAGACATGAGGACGATGCCAAGGGAGCTAGAGAAGGATTTCCCTCCTGCAAGATCATGTGTGTGCACGTGTGTGTACGTGCGCGCACGTGTGTGTGTGTGTGTGTGTGTGTGTGTGGGTAGGTCACAGACCTTTAAACAAACCTGCAAAACACAGGCAAATACCCAGACTGATCAATTAAATGCATATCGACTGGTACACACACAGTTCTCCAAGAATAAGCAGTTAAATAGTTGACAGAAGACTGCATCAGCTGGTTACACTGTCGAGAGAACAGAGTGGATCAGCTGATTACATTGTCGACAGAACGGAGTGGATCAGCTGGTTACACTGAACGGACAGAATGGTGTGGATCAGCTGGTTACACTGTCAACCGAACAAAGTGGATCAGCTGGTTACACTGTCGACCGAACAAAGTGGATCAGCTGGTTACAGTGTTGACAAAACAGAGAGGATCAGCTGGTTACACTGTAGACAGAACAGTGTGGATCAGCTGGTTACACTGTCAACCGAACACAGTGGATCAGCTGGTTGTACTGTCGACCGAACAAAGTGGATCAGCTGGTTACAGTGTTGACAAAACAGAGTGGATCAGCTGGTTACACTGTAGACAGAACAGAGTGGATCAGCTGGTTACACTGTCGACATAATGGAGTGGATCAGCAGGTTACACTGTCGACCAAACAAAGTGGATCAGCTGTTTACACTGTAAAAGGAACAAAGTGGATCAGCTGGTTAAACTGTCGACAGAATGGAGTGGATCAGCTGGTTACACTGTAGACAGAACAAAGTGGATCAGCTGGTTCGACAGAACGGAGTGGATCAGCTGGTTATGCTGTCGACCAAACAAAGTGGATCAGCTGGTTACACTGCCGACCGAACAAAGTGGATCAGCTGGTTACACTGTCGACAGAACGGAGTGGATCAGCTGGTTACACTGTAGACCGAACAAAGTGGATCAGCTGGTTACACTGTCGACAGAACGGAGTGGATCAGCTGTTTACACTGTAGACAGAACAAAGTGGATCAGCTGGTTCGACAGAACGGAGTGGATCAGCAGGTTATGCTGTTGACCAAACAAAGTGGATCAGCTGGTTACACTGCCGACCGAACAAAGTGGATCAGCTGGTTACACTGTCGACAGAACGGAGTGGATCAGCTGGTTACACTGTAGACAGAACAAAGTGGATCAGCTGGTTACACTGTCGACAGAACGTAGTGGATCAGCTGTTTACACTGTAGACAGAACAAAGTGGATCAGCTGGTTCGACAGAACGGAGTGGATCAGCAGGTTATGCTGTTGACCAAACAAAGTGGATCAGCTGGTTACACTGTCGACCGAACAAAGTGGATCAGCTGGTTACACTGTCGACCGAACAAAGTGGATCAGGACAAACCTGCTTGGCCATTGAAGACGGGTGGAGGTGATCTGCTAGGTCATTCTGGACCCTAACTCTCTCCCGAACCGTAGCCCTGACCCTAACTCTCTCCCGAACCGTAGCCCTGACCCTAACTCTAACACTTTCACACACCATTGCCCATTGCCTGAAATGAATTTATAATGAATAATTGTTTCTGCTTCAGTTGTTTCTGATTCTTCATTTCCACCTAAAAGCTGTTGAATTATATGACAGAGTTCAGTTGAGTCTCTATGGAACATTTATATACTGAGGTAAACTTAAGCTGAAAAAACAACACTGCTTACTCCCATCAAAGTTGAGCTAACAACAACTCAAGCATAAAACAACACCACTTCACCCTTAGACAAAAAAAAGACATTTTTCCCACTTCATAGACAGATGTTTCATCTCCCCTCATTAAACGTCAGGAAGTGAATTCATGGGATGACACTACACATTAATACAGTAGAGAGAGGGGGGCTGAGGGAGCGAGAGGGGGGGAAAGAAAGAAGAAAGGAGAAATAGAGATGAAGAGCAAGAAAGTGAGAGGGGACAGTGAGAAAAAGACAGATGAACAGAGAGAGAGAGAGACAGAGATGGGAGGAGGGATAAAGATGCATACAGAGATGGGAAACAGACGTAACTGCTTAGAGATAAGGGGGACGGTTAGTGCCCTGAGGATGGAGAGAAGGGCAGAAAGAAGACAGTACAGAAGTCAGTTAAATTAAATGACTTTGGAAAGTGCTGAGTGCTAATCATTATATATAATGTATTTCAAAAGTAAAGGGTTCACACATTCACACACGCACACACACACGCACACAGACGCACACACACACGCACACAGACGCACACACACACACGCGCACACACGCGCACGCACGCACACACACGCACACACGCACACAGACGCACACACACACACGCACACAGAATGCCGAGGTATGGAGTGTAGAGTGTACGGTGAAGCAGCACTTAGCTGAGGCGGCGGGCCTTTCAGAGGCCACATCCCAAACAACACCCTGTTTCTCCACATGGCACCCTAATTTGTGGAGGCCACGCCGGGCACGCAGGGTGCAGGGGGAGGGCCTAGAGTTCCATTTGGGACTGCAAGCCGTACCTGGAAGCCGGAAAACCATTAGTCAAAGCCACCCTTCGTGAAGAGGAGTACAAAACCCGAAGACTGGCCCGAGCGAGTGTGAGACGGTCCCTGCGATGCAGTGCCTTATCCAGTCCAGACGGAGACCCGAGGAACACCGATC
>JACXGI010007221.1:22409-38271 GCA_016801175.1 Esox masquinongy
GGGGGGGGGGGGGGGGGGGGGGTCAAGCACAGGGCCCAAGGATGTAATGGAAGAGATCATGTAAAATCCTTTAACATCCCAGCCATTATCCTCCCATCACTACACACCACTGCAGAAACAAAACTGACACAATCCCTCACATATACACACACATACACGTACGCAATACACTTGTGAATTGCATACTACATAATGCTTGAAGGTTGGGTGTAGTTCCCATGAACACTGGCTTAATGGCCATTCGTGTGACAAAAGAACGAGCGCACATATGGAGGAAGACGTGTGGCTGACAGGCAAAACTCGGCTACAGAACTAGAAGACAACATTAATCAACACACAACATTGAGTTTATTGGATGGAAGAGTCTAGAGAAGCTAGTTAGCTAAGCTAGCCAGCTACATGTTATTTATCACCGTTTTCTGTTCTCTAAATCGCCTTAGATTCCACAGCCTAAATTTACGTAGCATTTTGTGGCCATTCAGGTCTATATATTTCAACCAAAAAAATACATACAGGCTATGAAAAAAAAATGTGGGTCAAAATTGAAAAAACACACAAGTACTGGAATACTCAATTAATTTTGGATATTCAAATATCCGTGCCCATCCCTACCAGGTAGTTCATTAGACAGTTTCTTCACCACCAGGTAGCTCACTAGACAGTCTCTTCATCACCAGGTAGTTCATTAGAAAGTTTCTTCATCACCAGGTAGTTCACTAGACAGTCTCTTCACCACCAGGTAGTTCACTAGACATTCTCTTCACCACCAGGTAGTTCACTAGACATTCTCTTCATCACCAGGTAGTTCACTAGACAGTCTCTTTATCACCAGGTGGTTCACTAGACAGTTTCTTCACCACCAGGTGGTTCACTAGACAGTTTCTTCATCACCAGGTAATTCATTAGACAGTCTCTTCATCACCAGGGAGTTCAGCATAGCCTTCACCTGCAATCAACATTATACTCAAATCTTTTGAATACCAGCCTCAGACTTCACACTTCAGCACAATCCCCTAGAACAGAGAACAGCTCTGCCAGACTAGAAAAAAGAAAAGGAGCTTCGCCATCTCCTCTGCCCGACAGAAGAAGCACCCCGTCTTCACAGAGAGGGAACGAGATGGTAAAAACTTCCAAAACAAATACACACAGCGACACACACCCACACATCCACTAACATATTGTCTCTATCACAATATTTCTCCGGAATGAGATCTGCCCTCAGTTGCAGAACGGGGTTTTAACCCCAGGTTGTCTGTACGGAACTGACTGTGTCAGCCCACTAAGATGAATGGAAAACAGAGATTAACACAACTGCATTAACAAGTAATCCACTAAGTTGCATTACATTCACTCGACGATATTTTGAATATGCCAACATAGCAAGCTGAATGATTATTTGCTAATGGCAAAATGCAGTTATAAAATCATGTATTCTTGTAATCAAGTATAATATAATATTACAACTAATAATAATAATACAACTAATAATATGTAATTGTGCCATAACAAGAGGAGTGGTTTTCAAATAAAACAGAGCGCTTTAGTGTAGAGCCTCACAGCACAACAACTACCATTTGACACACACATACAGACACAGACACACACACACACATACACGCACACACACACACACACACACACACTGCTGGTGTCTGAGAACAAAACAAAACTAGGTTATTAACTGGAGTGATGTTTTTAGATCTTTCTGAAGTTTTCCTCCATGATCATATATCTACAGTGAAGAGGGGACCCCCAAAGGATACGTGGTTGTGTGTGTGTGTGTGTGAGAGTGTGTCAGTGAGTGAGTGAGTATGTAGGGGCTGGAGGGTGTCAGGCAGAAGTGTGTTACGTGTTATAGCACTTGTAGCAGTGAAGGAGACCATGAATTAAAGAGTGTTTGAGGGGCTAAGGGTTGACACACACACAAACAAACACTCTCTCTCTCACACACACACACACACACACACACACTAACGAGACTACAACATGCCTTACTTTCGAGCGCTGGCACATTTGCTTGCAATTACAGCAAAACAGAGAGATACACAGTACCGTCCAAAAGTCTTAGGCACCTGAAAGTCTAACCAAAGTCATTAATTTGGATAGCAAGTGTATATTTGTAAAAATAATAATAAAATACACCGATCAGCCATAACATTATGACCACTGACAGGTGAAGTGAATAACACTGATAATCCCGTTGTCATGGCACCTGTCAATGGGTGGGCAGCAAGTGAACATTATATATATATATATATATATATATATATATATATATATATATATATATATATATATTAGGCAGCAA
The DNA here is from genome assembly GCA_016801175.1 of Esox masquinongy. NCBI lineage: Eukaryota > Metazoa > Chordata > Actinopteri > Esociformes > Esocidae > Esox > Esox masquinongy. Next base: position 24,718 of record JACXGI010007221.1, read on the forward strand.
GTGAACATTCTGTCCTCAAAGTTGATGTGTTAGAAGCAAGAAAAATAGGCAAGCGTAAGGATCTGAGCAACATTGACAAATGCCAAATTGTGATGGCTAGACAACTGGGTCAGAGCATCTGGGTCAGAGAATTGCAGCTCTTGTGGGGTATTCCCGGTCTGCAGTAGTCAGTACCTATCAAAAGTGGTCCAAGGAAGGAAAAGCAGTGAACTGGCGAAAGGGTGATGGGAGGCCAAGTTTCATTGATGCACGTGGGGAGCGAAGGCTGGCCTGTGTGGTCCGATCCAACAGACAAGCTACTGTAGCTCAAATTGCTGAAAAAGTGAATGCTGGTACTGATAGAAAGGTGTCAGAACACAAAGTGCAACGCAGTTTGTTGTGTATGGGGCTGCGTAGCCACAGCCCAGTCAAGGTGCCCATGCTGACCACTGTCCACTGCCAAAAGCACCTACAATGGGCACGTGAGCATCAGAACTGGACCACGGAGCAATGGAAGAAGATGGCCTGGTCTGATGAATCATGTTTTCTTTTACATCACGTGGATGTGTGTGTGTCACTTACCTGGAGAACACATGGCACCAGGATGCACTATGGGAAGAAGGCAAGCCGGCTGAGGTAGTGATGCTTTGGGCAATGTTCTGCTGGGTCCTGCCATTCATGTGGATGTTACTTTGACACGTACCACCTACCTGAGCATTGTAGCAGACCATGTGCACCCTTTCATGGCAACAGTATTCCCTGATGGCATTGGCCTCTTTCAGCAGGATAATGCTCCCTGCCACAAAGCAAAAATGGTTCAGAAATGGTTTGAGGAACACAACAACGAGTCCAAATTCCCATGATCTCAATCCACTCAAGAATCTATGGCATGTGCTGGACAAACAAGTCCGATCCACGGAGGCCCCACCTCGTTACTTACAGGACTTAAAGGATCTGCTGGTGCCAGATACTACAGCACACCTTCAAAGATCAATGTCTATGGATGTCTATGGATGATGTAAATGCAAATGCTTATAATATAAAAAATGTATACATTAATTACGCAAAGTGAAAAAGACCAATGTCTATATGTGAAGTGAACAGGGTTGGGGAGCGTATCGCTGTTACTAGTTACAGTTCCCATAAAGTAACAAGTTACGTTACTTAGTTACTTGATGTAGAAAGTAAGGCGTTAAGTTACTTAGTTACTTTAAGATAAGTCGTTTGATTCTATATTCACATGTTGGTCACTTATGCCCAAAAGGCACAGATTTAATGGGACGTCATATAAATACATAGTCAGGTGTTGTGTAGTCAGTGTCACTCAACAGCATATAACATTATCAATCATTATACAGCAAGAGTGACCAATCCTATTATCTCAAGTAATAATATACCATAATGCCAAATAATATTTGCATTTAGTTCTTTAATCAAGAATCTCTTAAATCAATAAATTATTTTGTATTGCAAGTGACTCCACATTTTCAGGCCAGCCTTATTAAACTGCCTATATGATTTCAATACTAGATTAGTTCCATTGCAGTGAACAATAAAGAACAAAAATAACAGCTCTAGCCTAGTACACTGATAAACATACTGTACTTTCTGAAAAAGAAAACTGCAATTTGAAATCTCTTTGCAATAATGTGGATAATCCATTAATATTTCATGACTTTATTCGAGGGTGAATAATTACTAAATCTGTTTTTGAAATTATTCAGAAAAATCGCATTTAGAAACATGTTTAGAACATTTATTTAGATGTAAATTTACTATTAACTATAGTTGACAAAATAGAATGTATCTCTGCTTATATAAACGACCACTATTAAACCACTACCTCCCATGTACAAATACAATGTGGGCTACATAATGTTTATCAATGGAATGAAAGCGTACTCTTGTGAATCCCAAACCAGCCCCACTGCCCTATTACATATATTTAAGTGCCCTCCTTAATCATGTATTGTTAATATTATAGCTCTGAAGTGGCAGGTATGTGTTCATTCAGATTAAACAATCGTTTGCCTGGAAATAATGGAGGATGATTTGGATCAACTTTGGTTGTCCAGAGGATGTTATGGGATTAACTTTGATTGTCAAACAAAGGATGATTTCTAATCAAACATTGGTTGTCCAACTAGCAAGTTCCCAACAGGCATGTTGATCTCAGGAAAACATAACAGCAACCGCGGTGATTGGTTATAATGTGAGGGTAATAACGATGTAGTCAAAATAGTGAACTCCCAAGCCAGAATCGCGAAGTTCTGCCAAGCTCAGCCTTCCGCTGCACAAATCGCTTGTCGACGCAACATATCGTTTTGAAATGAATGGGAGCTGGGCGAGTGTCTTTGGTATGTGTATCCTGTCCTTTATTTGGGATAGCTGGTGCTGCCATCTTTGCGTCCTTTGTTGCCACTTGCCACTTGCTACTAGAGTAATGCTACGTAAAGCTACGTAGGTTGCGCTGAGGGAAATTCAGTGACACGTTAAATATTTAAAAAAAAAACAACATAGAATTAAATAACGTTACATTACTCGTTACCTTTAAAATGTAGTAGTAGTCTGACTACTGTAACGCATTACTTAGTAATTACTTGCTGTAGTTAGTAATGCGTTACCCCCTACACTGGAAGTGAAAGAGATAGACATCTGTGTGTCAAGTAAAGGACATAAACGTCTTTATGTACAGTACTGTGCAAATGTCTTACCCCTCATTCACACATAAGCGGTGAAATCGCTTGCCGTTCCGCTAGTCACAACTGGGAGGCAGCTGAAATGTTCCCGCCTTTGCTGTTTTCACCAATCAGTTACTTACTTTAAGCTAGGAAAAGTACCCTATTGCGTTCAAGGCAAAAAAGGCAGACCCGAAATACACATAACAGAGGTGTAGTCTCTGTTGATTAAAATGTAACTCACTAAAAGAAAATGGAGGGGATTTGAGTGGATTTCTTGGCAATAGCCTACTGGCAATTCAAGAGAACTGTGACAGCCCCCTCAGAAATGGTTCATTAACAAAAATGGGTGCATGCCATTTATTTTAAAAAATACATCTTGCAGGTAGCTAGTATTTCGTTTTCGATAGCAGAAGCTAGCACTACTAAATACATATTACGTATTAACTGATGGAGGAACTGTAGGTCCGAGACTTTGAGCAATCATTGACATATAGTTAACTTAATTCAAATGTTAATGCAATCCCACATTGCATTTTCATTTTCCACTTTTGCCTGCATTATTTCAGTCAATATGAAAATTAAAATCATGTGATTTGCATATGAATTTTCATGTACTGGTAAGCACATCCGTTGTCAATATTAAATTGTTCATGAAAAGCCATTTGGCATTTCATTTTCAAAGTCATGCCCTGCTTTGTGGTTAACATGGTTCAAATAATTCAAATGTGAAAAGTGAGAAACAGCGCCATCCTTATATATATATATATATATATATATATATATATACTGTATACTGTATAATATTCTGTGTATATATATATATATATATATATATATATATACAGTATATTATCTTAATGTGTTTATTATTAAAGTTTAGGACATAAACGTCTATCTGTGAAGTGAAAGAGATAAACATATCTGTGTGAAATAAAAACAATAACGGGTAAAGCATCAAGGTTACAGTTAGATATTATGATTAGATTTAAGCATCAAGGTTAGGATTATATACTAAGCTATTAAATTTAAGGTTTGGTATCAAGGTTAGGTGTAGGTAACAATGTTAGTGTAAGTTATAAAGATAAGGTTTTGGTATTAAGGTTATGGTTTGGTATCAAGGTTACATATAGGTAAGGTTAGGGTTAGATATAAAGGTAAGGTATCAAGGTTTAGGGTTAGATATTAAGGATGGGTTAAGGGGTTAGAGTTGGGTATTAAGATTTGGGTTAGGGAAGTTGGGTTAGGTATCAAGGTTAGGTATTAAGGTTAGGGTTAATGGGATAGGGTTAGGTATTATGGTTAAGGGTTTAGGTATTACGGTTAGGGAGTGAGGGTTAGGTATTAAGGTTAGGGTTAGGATTAAATATCGAGTTTGGGTATCACGGTTTAGGGTAAACCAAAGTATGGGTTTGTATACATTACTATGCAAAAGTCATAGGCACCTGAAAGTCAAACTAGAGTCATTTATTTAGGTAATAAGTGTTCCCATAAAAAGCATATATACAGCTCCGGAAAAAATTAAGAGACCACTGCACCTTTTTCTTTCCTTTCCAAAAAAGTTGAAAAGGAAAGTATTGGGTGAAGAACAAAAGTGTTCAATTTGCAGTGGTCTCTTAATTTGAACCCTTCTGTTCCTCACTCAAAACCTTCCTTTTCGACTTTTTTGGAAAGGAAAGAAAAAGGTGCAGTGGTCTGTTAATTATTTCCGGAGCTGTATGTATGTAAATATAAATATATACATGGATATAACATATATTATATATTAATTTGTTTGACATTCAAGTGCCTAATACTTTTCCACAGAAATCTATAACAATTGTACAACAACAAATAGCTTCCTTTGAATTTGTTGTACAGTATTGTGCAAAAGTCTTAGGCACCTGAAAGTCGAAGTAAAGACATTTATTTGGATAGTAAGTGTTTATTTGTAAAAAAATATATTATATATTATATTCATGTATTTACAGTATATACACATCTTCTCTCATTCACTCCCTCCCACCCTCGCTCTCTCTTTCTCTGCCTCTCTCTCTTTCCCTCCCACTGTCTCACCCCTTCTCCCTCTCTCCCCCTCTCTCTCTCTCTTTCCCTCCCTACCCCCAGTGCAGCAGTGAAGAGTCATCTCCAGCAGTAAACAGGGTAATCATTACTAACGGATGTATTTTTAGACTCTAATTAAACACTGGTCCTGCAGAGAGAGCACAGCATCAGTCAGGGAGGATGGAGAAGGATAAACACACACACACACAGCAGGCTCTGCATCAGCCAAGGAGGATGGAAAGGGATAAAGACACAGAGAGAGTTAATGAGAGTGAGAAAGAGAGAGAGTAAACGAGAGTGAGGGAGGGAGAGTTTTCAAACATCTTTATCGGGCCTAGAAGCCCAAAACACAATAAACATTCAAACAAACAAAAACATGTTTAAACATAATTTAAAAGCACAACACATCTTCCTGCACAGAAACTGAACACAACCACCCCTGAATACCCTGGATTCCTTAGGATCCCTAACCAGATTGTGATAGTCCTACTCAACCCTCAGTCTGGCTGCCAGCATCCCCTCAAACATGCCCACTATGTCCACAGACCCTGGCCCTGAATACAATTCTTACTTGTCTTCCAAACTGCAAATTTAGCTGCCCCTCACAAAAACATTTAGTAAGACAACTGCACTTCGTCAACCAAAACTACTTTCATCCAAATATAAATACAACCCTGTTTCCAAAAAAGTTGGGACGCTGTGTAAAACGGAAAAACAGAATGCAAAGATGTGCAAATCATTTTAACCATATATTCAATAGAAAATAATACAAAGACAACATATCAAATGTTGAATCTAAAAATGTGTATTGTTCCTTAAAAAATATATGTCCACTTTGAATTTGATGCCAGCAACAGGTTTCAGAAAAGCTGTGACAAGGGCAACTAAAGAATGGAAAGTTGTGTGATACAAAAAAAGAACATGGTAGAACATCTCACAACTAATTAGGTTAATTGGCAACAGGTCAGTACCATGATTGGGTATAAAAAGTAGAAGAAGAGAAGAGTTTCTCCTCGAAGAAGAGAGCGCTGAAGAAGAGTCAGAAGTACAAATGGGGAGGGGTTCACCACTCTGTGAAAAAGACTGTGCAGGCATAGTGCAACAATTTAAGAATATCGTTTCTCAACAGCAACGACTTTGGCGATCTCATCATCTACGCTACATAATATCATTAAAAGATTCAGAGAATCCGGAGTAATCTCTGTACGCAAGGGACAAGGCTGAAAACGATGGCCGTGATCTTCGGGCCCTCAGGCATCGCTGCATTACAAACAGACAATTCTGTAGTGGACATCACTGCATGGTCTCAAGAACACTTCCAAAAACATTGTCAGTGAACACAGTACGTCGCCGCATCCACAAATGCAAGTTCAACTCTAACATACAAAGAAGAAACCATACATAAACAAGATCCAGAAACACTGCCTTCTCTGGGCATTCATTTAAGATTCATTTAAGACAGACTGAGGCGAAAACTGGAAAACTGTCCTTGACAAATCAAAATTAAAAAAATATTTTTGGGAATCATGCTGCGTCCTCCGGGCTATAAAGGAAAGGGACCATCCGGCTTGTTTTCAGGGCACAGTTCAAAAGCCAACATCCATGATGGTATGGGGGTGCATTAGTGCACATGGCAAGGGTGACTTGCACATCTGTGAAGGCACCATTAATGCTGAACAATATATAGAGGTTCTGGAGCAACATATGCTGCCATCCAGACAACGTCATTTTCAGGGAAGGCCTTGCTTATTTCAGTAAGACAACGCCAAACCACATTCTACACATATTGCAACAACATGGCTCTGTAGTAAAAGAGTCTGTGTGCTAAACTGGCCTGCCTGCAGTCCAGATCTGTCCCCTATTGAATACATTTGGCGCATTATGAAACAAAAAATCCGACAAAGGAAACCCCAAACTATTGAGCAGCTGAAATACTATGTCAAGCAAGAATGGGAAAACATTTCACTCTCAAAACAACAGCAATCGGTCTCCTCAGTGGCCTTTCACACAGATGATGTACATTGCCTTGAAATCCCCCAGTTCCGGGGTCCTGAAGGAAAACAGAAGCCCCACATCCTCTTCCAACACCCCCAAAGCTGCACTAACGTTCAGCACAGGGGCCACTTAATCCAGGCCCTCCATCCACCGGTCAGAGGAACAAGTGTCAGTCACAAATTGCAGATGAGGCACTGACAAAAACTAACAGACCGCTAGGACAGCTAGGACCTTCCTTAGCCCTCGGATGACCTGCTGTTACTCTGCATCATATGATACGGCTTTCCAAACCCCCAACAACAGTGGTGAACGTAGACTGGCTGAACCCAAAGCATGTGACCAGAAGACAGTGTCAGGAAACAGTAGCTCTTCGAACAGCCAAGCTTCCTCTGTAGATCTTGAATCAAACACACAGGCGGCTATAAAACCATTGGTCTGTGCCACAGGGTTAAGGCGGTAAGGTTATTAGGTACCAAAACCCATCCCCTTCAGGACAGCTGACGCAGCAACCATTTCCACCAACACAGACTAGCACACACCTTCTCCATTACACCCTCCCAGTCCTTTTCCTGAAATATTCTAGAAAAAAAACAATGTCTTCAGCCCATCCCTGCACCACTGAATCAGAATGCTCACCATATAAAGCTAACCTGCCAATAACGATTAACTTCTACCCCAATTTACTCCTAGTTGAGGAGGTCCCCTCATACACCTTTAAAGTGTTTCAAAGAACCTCAATGTCCTGACTCCCTGTGATAAACACAGTCACATAATCTGTTTCAGAGAACCTCAATGTCCTGACTCCCTGTGATAAACACAGTCACATAATCTGTTTCAGAGAACCTCAACGTCCTGACTCCCTGTGATAAACACAGTCACATAATCTGTTTCAGAGAACCTCAACGTCCTGACTCCCTGTGATAAACACAGTCACATAATCTGTTTCAGAGAACCTCAACGTCCTGACTCCCTGTGATAAACACAGTCACATAATCTGTTTCAGAGAACATCAGCGTCTTGACTCCCTGTGATAAACACCGTCACATCATCTGTTTCAGAGAACCTCAATGAAATAAAGCATTGGTTCAAATTGCCAGACAATAATGTAACTGTCCTGAGATTGGGCAGCCCTGCCTGACACATCTGCGGATGGAAGTAGGTAAACTCAAGCCACCCAAGGCCCCATCACAAAGCAGATTAATCCAAAACAAAAAAGAAGCACCAAAACCAAAAGCTTCCATTGTGGTGAACAAAATGTTGCACTGATGGTCCACACGCTGTGTCTGGATACCAACTACCCCTGACATAGGAAAACCAGCAAGCCTCATTCGTAACAAAAAGGCCTTGGTTCAATTACCAGACAATGTAACTGTCCTGAGATTAGGCTGCCCTGTCTGATACCTCTGTGGATGGAAATAGAGCAGCTCAAACCACCCCCCCACCTTCACCATAAACAAAGCACCAGTAAACCGTAGATTGACAGTACTGTGCAAAAGTCTTAGGCACCTGAAAGTCAGGGTAGTAAGTGTGGGTAGTACTGTGGGTGTTTTAAAAAAAAAACTAAACTGCTTTTGGTTTGTATTTTTGTATTGTATTTTTTTTATTGTTAACAACTCCTGATTGTCCACATAAGGCAAAAGCCTTATCCTGATCTAAAGAAAGCAAGCCAACAGTCACATCCGACATTCTACAAATATCTAAAACATCCCGGATCAAAAACAAATGACCGCCACTAAAACGGTGAGAAATACAACACGACAGGTCCTCATGGAGGCCCAGATGCACCTACAACCTGTTTGAGAAACACTTGGATATAATCCTGTATTCTGCACACGAAACCGCTGCAGGACAGTAATGTTATACCACTGCTGCCTTGCATTTCCCCACATTACCAGACCAGAACCTCCTCCACAGTGACAGCAGCTTCAGTGACATACCTGGAGCCATGACGATCAGACAAGGACATACTCCCCAAGTGGGTCGCCATCCCCACCAAAACCAGGGCAAATCTAACAAGAAATACTATAGCTAATTCTACCAGCGCTTGCACTCACACACCCAACTCCCAGCATGCACTCACACTCCCAGCATGCAGTGAGTGAGAGACAGAGAGCGAGAAAGAGAGAAAGGGAGAAAAAGAGAGTAAAAGAAACAGGGAGGGAAAGAGAAAAGAGGAGACAGTAAAATATTGAGAGGTAGAGAGGAAAAAGAGAGAGAAAGAAAGAAATACCAAATGAAAGAGAGAGATACAGGTAGAGATAATGTAGAGAGGGTGTCCTGGCCATGTAAGACGATGTAGTGTGTGGGGAAACAGAGAAGAGATGAGCTCCAAAATATCAATATCACTTATTCTGATAATACCTAACTACTGTTCCATGCACTACTGGAGGATTAACCGAAATGCTATTGTGAAATATATACCGTAAATAATTTGTATTGATACATTATGATATACTCTGTTGACGCAGGCAAAGCATAATTCTTTTCAGATAAAATAGATTTATTTACTGAACTGGTGAAGTTAAAATGAGTAGTTGTAGCTGGAGGGTTTCGTAGTGTTAAAGCACAAGGGACAGAATATGGGTGCCTGCCTTGGGGAAAAGGGTAGAGAATTCCCAGCCATTCACGGCAAGACACTATTTATTTATTGATTTGAAGTATTGAAGGGTGAAATCTCCTGAGACATATCATCTCCTTTTCAAGACTGTAAAATAAATAAAATACACTGGAGCACTCGACCTTGGTCCAGTTATTTTCCAAACGTATCTGCCTGGGTTTGTCTTGTCACAAATCCTCAACTTGAATGGGGACGTCTGTCCTATTTATACTATTTGTGTACATATATTTTAATCCAACAGGCCATTTGAAAAGCTGTGCTTCTGGTTGTTAGCCCCCCATTGGGGACCACAGGATGTTGAGGGATCAAACCTGATATTTGTAAACCAATCAGTAAGCCCACAGCAACATAACTAAGTAGGAACTGAGCCAGGAAGTGACATCACAACATGGTCTGGTTGGCCATCTTTGATGTAAAGGTCAACACCTTAGTCACATGACATGTGATGTCACATTACAAGGCTGTGTCTAATTCCCTCCCTAAACAGTGTGTAGTGCACTTCTCTCCCCAGGGCCCAGACCAGCCCCATGCCAACCTAGTGCAGTAAAGAGGGATTAGGGTGCAATTTGGGACGGCTGATTGTCAATACCTGCTGTTTGCTCTTCCAGGATCATGGAGAAAGCACCCCCTATTAGCATCTGGTAAATACTAAATGTGCATGTGTATATATATATATATATATGTGTGTGTGTGTGTGTGTGTGGGAACAACAGACATTTGTCTTGTTTATATGTACGGACCCAATACCTCAGAGATTCAAATTACACTGTTGACTGTTATTTACAGGATCCACATGAACTCTTATCTCTTTCTGGGTTTTTTTCCCCCCACTCTCATCTCTCCATACTCTCTCTCCTCCCTCCTCCATTTCAGAAGAATATGAAATACAAAAATACAATTATGAAAAGATTTCCCCATAACTGCTAAGATGTATCAAGGCTTTTCCTTCAGGCTTCCAGGGGTAATATGTGTGAATGCAAAATCATCTGTGTGTGAATAAATGTCCTGATGGATCCAAAATGACATTTACCCATGAAGCATGCAGAAAGCCATTTGCAGCACAAATACAGCAAATGTATATGTGCCCAATTACCAACGCAATGGTATGAAGGCAACAGAGGGAGAGAGAGAGGGGGAGAGAGAGAAAGAGAGAGGGGGAGAGAGAGAAAGAGAGAGGGGGAGAGAGAGAAAGAGAGAAGGGGGAGAGAGAGAAAAAGAGAAGGGGGAGAGAGACATTTCTAATATTAACTATGGAACACTGAGAAACACTGTGTGTGTGTGTGTGTGTGTGTGTGTGTGTGTGTGTGTGTTTCTGTTTTACACAAGGTCCTCACGACCATAGTAAAACAAGGAAAATCATGCAAAGTGAGGACATTTGGCTGGTCTTAACCCAGTTAGAAGCATTACCTAACAGGGTTAAGTTTAGTGTGAGAATTAGTGTTATATTTAGGAATTAAGCGTTCGATTTATGGGTTAGGGTTGGGAGTTAGAGTTAAGGTTAGGGACAAAATAGTTATGTTAAATGGTACTAAATTACTGGTGCTCACCTTGACAGTAAAGCTTGTGCGTGCGTGCGTGCGTGTGTGTGTGTGTGTGTGTGTGTGTGTGTGTGTGTGTGCGTGCACTCCCTTTAAAGTAACCTCCTCTCTGAGTAGCACTTTTGTAGTGCATGTTGAAAAGGCGGAGGTTAAACCGAGGAGCGATGAACCAGGTGGAGAAACAGCGACATGGAGAACAAAGAGTAAAAACAACCGGATCACATACTGGTCATCACCTCTTCATGTTATCCCTTCTTTCTTACCTAAAAGAAAGAAAGATAGAAACAAAGGGAGAAAGAGGAAAAAAGAGAGATCATGTATGAAGAACATACTGCAACTGTGAATAAATGGGTATGTGGAAAACATTGTGTTTGGGTTGGTGACAAACAGTAAACATCACAACACATCATTATAAATACAATCTGCTATGTTTGTTTCTCCAACAAGCTCTTAGGGACCTTAGAAATCTGATGTTTGTTTATAATGCCTTGACTGTAAAATTTAGATGTAAGTCTGGATATGTCTGAACACCAGCGGATATGTCTGGATATCTTGTGACATCAGGGATATGTCTGGATGACTCGACATCAGGGGATATGTCTGGACATCATGGGATATGTCTGGATGACTGGACATCAGGGGATATGTCTGGACAGCAGGGGATATGTCTGGATGACTGGACATCAGGGGATATGTCTGGACATCAGGGGATATGTCTAGATGACTGGACATCAGGGGATATGTCTGGATGACTGGACATCAGGGGATATGTCTGGATGACTGGACATCAGGGAATATGTCTGCATGACTGGACATCAGGGGATATGTCTGGATGACTGGATATCAGGGTACATGTCCCAACTGGGAGTGCCCGAGTCCACATGCAAGTGTATCACAACAGGAGGCAGCACGTGAGCTGAACATCACCTCGCTTACAAAGAAAGCTCAGCATAGTATGTACTTCCTGCGGCAGCTGAAAAAGTTAATCCTGCCAAAGACTATGATGGTGCAATTTTACACTGCCATCATAGAGTCCATCCTGACCTCCTCCATCACTGTCTGGTAAGCTGCAGCCACTGCCATCACGCTCTGCAGAGAGGGTGATTGGCTGCAATCTGCAGTCTCTACAAGACCTACACACCTCTAGGACACGGAGGCGAGCAGCAAAGATTGGGGCTGATCCCTCTCACCCCGGATATGGACTATTCAGAACTCTCCCCTCTGGTAGAAGGTTGAGGTCTATCAAGACCAAAACATTTTGCCCCAAGAACAGTTTATTTTCTACAGCAGTAGACCTCATGAACATGCCCCTGGAGTCAAGCTGACTATAGCCCCCTCCCCACATACACACACAACCCTCAACTGGACAAATCAATAACCCCTCCCCACATACACACACAACCCTCAACTGGACAAATCAATAACCCCTCCCCACATACACAAACAACCCTCAACTGGACAAATCAATAACCCCTCCCCACATACACACAACCCTCAACTGGACAAATCAATAACCCCTCCCCACATACACACACAACCCTCAACTGGACAAATCAATAACCCCTCCCCACATACACACACAACCCTCAACTGGACAATTCTTGCACCTTACATATTCTTTAGTATATTTTTTAGTAATTCATTAATGCTCAGTCTACTGTTTTCATGCTCAGTCCACCATTCTTATTTGTTTTTATTCTTTTGTACAAAATTGCTGCACCAACGGCCAGAACAAATTCCTAGTTTGTTGTGAAACTTACTTGTCAAAAAAGGGGATATGTCTATATATTTGTATATATATATATATATATATATATATATATATATATATATATATATATATATATATATACATACATACAGGTGCTGGTCATATAATTAGAATATCATCAAAAAGTTAATTGATTTCAGTAATTCCATTCAAAAAGTGAAACCTGTATAATGTATACATTCATTCCACACAGACTGATATATTTCAAGTGTTTATTCCTTTTAATTTTGATGATTATAACTGACAACTAATGAAAATCCCAAATACAGTATCTCTGAAAATTAGAATATTACTTAAGACCAATACAAAAAAAAGATTTTTAGAAATGTTGGCCAACTGAAAAGTATGAACATGAAAAGTATGACCATGTACAGCACTCAATACTTAGTTGGGGCTCCTTTTGCCAGAATTACTGCAGCAATGCGGCGTGGCATGGAGTCGATCAGTCTGTGGCACTGCTCAGGTGTTATGAGAGTCCAGGTTGCTCTGATAGTGGCCTTCAGCTCTTCTGCATTGTTGGGTCTGGCGTATCGCATCTTCCTCTTCACAATACCCCATAGATTTTCAATAGGGTTAAGGTCAGGCGAGTTTGCGGGCCAATTAAGAACAGGGATACCATGGTCCTTAAACCAGGTACTGGTAGCTTTGGCACTGTGTGCAGGTGCCAAGTCCTCTTGGAAAATGAAATCTGCATCTCCATAAAGTTGGTCAGCAGCAGGAAGCATGAAGTACTTTAAAACTTCCTGCTGCGTTGACCTTGGACCTCAGAAAACACAGTGGACCAACACCAGCAGATGACATGGCACCCCAAACCATCACTGACTGTGGAAACTTTACACTGGACTTCAAGCAACGTGGATTCTGTGCCTCTCCTCTCTTCCTCCAGACTCTGGGACCTTGATTTCCAAAGGAAATGCAAAATTTACTTTCATC
>JACXGI010007222.1:0-38322 GCA_016801175.1 Esox masquinongy
GTGTGTGTGTGTTGTAGGTGTGTGGGGTGTGTGTGTGAGTTGTAGGTGTGTGTGTGTGTCTGTTGTGAGGCTGTTCAGGTATTCAACGGACGTAACATTTTTTGTACTAGAACACGGACTACAGAACCACAGGAGGAATGCGGCATACGGGAGGATTCGTCGAGTTCTACGTGGAACCGGAAAGGTCACACACTGAGTATTTCCCTCCTTTTCTGACACTATACAGCCCTCCACTCTCCTGATTGGTGTAGCTTTCCCTCCAAAATGACATCACAGCTTGATGCTGCGGAGAACCTAATAAGAGAACAAAGGTTTGCACTGTTGCCGTCGACAGTTCCCTCTCCCAACCACACACACACACACACACACACACACACACACACACACACACACACACACACACGCACACACACACAACCTTACATTTTCCACCTGTTCTTTGTGAGTGGATTTTTTTCTACTAATCTCTTTCTCTCTTTCCCTCCTCTCCCGCTCTTGAGAATGCTGAGTAGGGCTAATCAGCTGAGAGGAAGAGAGAGCAGGGGAAGGAGGGAGAGGAGGAGGAGGAGAAAGGGAGAGATTGGGGTGGGGGGGGTAGAGATTGGAGGAATAAATAGCCCGTCCCCCATAACCCCGGGAGGGCACTGTCGCCATGGCAATGTGGCAGGGAAAGGATAGTACAAGCATTAAGCACACACACAGAAACACACACACACACACACCCACACCCACGTACACAGACACACACATACACACACACGTACACAAACGTACACACCAATTACAAGCGCGCGCACACAAACCAAATAAACAGGGCCAGGGACATTAATTTAAAAAACTCAATGACACACACACAGAGACACACACAGAGACAGACACACTCACTCTCTCTCTGAACAGTAAAAAATTACTAATGTATCTACCCACGTACACACCCCACACATAAAACACACAGATTAATTAATTAGCACACAATGTTTATGAACACACTGACACACATTAATTTACACGTACACACACCATGAGGGAGGGAGCGAGGGGGCGATCTAAGAAGAGTAGGAGTGAGAAGGAAATAAAACAGGAACAGAAGAGAGAGGGAGGACGAGATTGATGGAAGGATAGACACAGAAACGGAGATATAAAAATGATAGTGATAGAGAGTGAGGTAGAAAGATAGAGAGAAGGAAAGACAGAAAGAGACAGAAAGGAGACAGACAGAGAGGAGGTAAAAATAAATGAAAATGACATATAGAAAGAGAGGAGAGATAAAAAGAGATAAAGATGAAGGTGAAGAATGGTGAAGAATGAGTGAGGTAGGAATGGTATAAAAAGATAGAGTGTTGAAAAGGGGGAGATTCAGAGACATGCAGTGCCTTTGGCAAGTATTCAGACCCCTTCATTTTCTCCACATTTTGTTATATAGATTGAATTTTTAAGTATTCAGACCCTTTATTCAGTACTTTGTAGAAGCATCTTTGGGAGAGATTAAAGCTTTGAGTCTTCTTGGGTTTGTCTCCACCAGCTTTGCACATCTGGATTTGGGCAGTTTCTCCCATTCTTCCTTGTAGATCCTCAAGCTCTGGCAGATTGGACAAGAAATGTTGGTGAACTGTGATCTTCAGGTCTCCTCACAGATGTTCAGTTGGGTTCAAGTCCGGGGTTTGACTGGACTACTTAAGGACATTATTGACATTAGAGTCTCAAAGCCACCTGCATTGTCTAGGCAGTGTGGTTTGTGTCATTGTTGAGCTAAAAGATAGAACTTAATCTGTAGTGCTACGACATCTGGATCTGGTTTTCTTCAAGGACCTCACTGTATTTTGCTCCATTCGTCTTTCCCTGAATCATGACCAGTCTTCCAGTCTCCGCTGCTGAGAAGCATCCCCGCAGCATAATGCTGCCACCACCATGCTTCACTGTAGGGATGGTATTAGCCAGGTGTCTTGTTTCTGACAGATGTGGTGCTCGGCATTCACATCTGTCAGAAATTGTTTGATGATGGTCTCATCCGACAACAAAATCTTTTCCTTACATTCTCAAAGGTCTTCAGGCAAAGTATGTACAGATTGTTACATGTTTTAAAAAAAAATTCACTCATTTTGTCACTATGGGTAATTCTGTAGGTGTGGTAAGTCTATAACACAACAAAATGCGTAGAAAGTGAAGGGGCCTGTAAATAAAGAGAACGGGACTCAGGAGGAAGAATCATTTTTCACAATTATCCCCATAGGGCTTTGGTCTGAAGGAGTACACTACCTAGGGAATAGGGCTCCATTCAGGACACAGGCCTTTAGACCTGTTAGATCATTGGTATATACATACACTACTATAATCTACTATACCACTCTAAACAGGTTTACGATGTATACTGTACAGTACTGTACTATTATCTTACATTAACATGTTTATTATATGCCTTTTTCTACAATACCACTCTAATAATGTTTGTGTCCATGTGTGCGTGTTGACCCATATCTGTTTGCGTGTGTCTGTGTGAGTTTGTTAATGGGTGTGTGTGTGTGTCTGTCTGTCAGTCATGTCTATACAGAACTGCATTTCTCTCACCTCTCTGATCGCCTGCTGCTGAAAGGGACACCTCTTCCACGCAAATCCTGTCACCTCCCTATCAATCACTTTCTCTCCCTCACCTCTCTTTTGCACTCTCTCATTCCCTCCCTCTCTCCTCCCTCTCTCTACCCCCAGTTCTCTACGGTTCTCTCTCTCAGGCCCTCTGGTTCTAGCTAACAGATGTTCTCTGCTCGATGTGGGAGGGCATTCCTGTTCAGAGGGAAGGAAAAGAACGAGAGAAAAAAATACCAGAGGAAAGAGAAAACAGACGAGGGCAACGGACACACATCTCTGGCCTGCTCTATTTCACTCCCAAGTGTGCGTGTGTTTGTGTGTGTGTGTTTGTGTGTATGTTGAAGGTGTCTGGTTAAAGGTCAAAGTGCCTTTGCCTTTTTATAACACACAGTTCCCCATGTCAGGCTATATCTGAAAGGAAGGGACACACACAAGTCTATTCCCACTCTCAGCCCTCTCAAACACAGACACACACCTCGTCTGACTGTATTACAGGAGAAACACACACACACACACACACACACACACACTTTACACACATACTGCATGAGTGAGTGGTTAAGGCAACTGGAAGAAAAAACACACACACACAAACACACACATAGGATGACTGCACTGCAGAAGTCACACACGCACTCACACACAGACACACACACAAATACCTGCGTCCTTATCTTTCCAGGGCCTTTTAAAAAATTTAAACCTGCCAAAAGTGCATTGTGGGAGTCCTCCTCTAAGGGTGGGAGAGGAGGAGGGAGGGAGAAGTAAAGGGGGAGATACTGTAGGGGGAAGGAGAATAAGAAGTTGAGAGAGAAGAGGGAGAACGAGAGGCAGAAAGAGAGATACAGAGAAAGAGGGGCTGGATTTTTTTTAAATTCTTCCCATTTCTTCTCTATTTCAGGGGCACTTTGGGTTTCCTACCAAACTCACAGAGGCCTGAGTGAAGAGGGAGTAGCGGTTGAACTGGAAGGACGACGAGTGTGTGTGTGTGTGTGTGTGTGTGTGTGTGTGTGTGTGTGCATACGTGTACGGTGTGTGTGGTGACAGGGAGGCCGGGTGGCGGTGCTACCGGAAGGTGACCCACTTACACACACACACACTAACACACACTAACACACACACACTCCTGCCTCCTCCTCCTCATCCTCCTGCCTCCCTGACTGACTGTGAAGATGCTTTGGCCCCATTACTCGTTTTGTTTCAGTGTGTCGAGGAGGGAGGGGAGAGAAGGAAAGGTCGATGGAGGGGGGATGAGGGGTGATATGAAGGGGTTCAGGGGTGAGATAGAAGCATGGAGGGATGGGGATGAGGAAGGATTTGAAGACACTTGGGGCTTAAGACCAAAGCCAGAAGGGGAGTCCGGGGGTGTCCTCCCCCAGCAAAGGGCAGAAAAAAACATAAATATAAACATGAAAAGCTAAAATACATGAATTTGGGGCACTTTTAGTTTTTGCTAAAACCTTTTTCACCTATTCGTATTTGTTTCCTAATAGGGAATACATTTTTTTTCAGCTACATTTTCAGTTAACATGCTTATTCTGTCATGAGCATCTGACCAGGAAATCAAATTGCTTTCATTATGATCTGTGAAATCCAGCATTGGCCCTGCAGTCCCCATTGTACCCATATCCAGTGGTATGGTTAGGCCTGGGTGTCCAGGGCTATGGCCGGGTCTTTTATGAATAGCCCTGGATCTCAAATTGACCAAAAAAAAAAAAAAAAATAGCCCCTGATCTATTAATCTATAATTCCAGTCGCGTATTATGATAATGTTTGCCTATAGGCCGCTAGCATGCGCTTCGAAATTTTCTTCTAATATGTACATTCAAAACCCTGTACTTTCTGTCCCGGGGGGCGGGGGTGGGGGCTGAGCCCTGAATATATTGTGATCCTAGCAACGCCTCTGGCCATATCTCTATGATTGTAGCCTACATATTTCTGGTTGGCACGTTAAACAGTGTCCCGCCTTCAGAGAATGACTGACAGGGCCGTAGAACATGAAAATGCAATCGATTTGCAATATCATTTTCATTAAGTTAGGAAAACAGCGTTAGAGCATGGAAATGCAATTGCAAAGGGTGGCGCTGTTTCTCACTTGAATGGGGGGGGAGGGCAGGGGGGCAGCGGCCGTCGCCCCCATTCACCCCTGCCTGTGCCTGGTTTCTATTATTATTCATTGTTGTGTTTATTCTTTTAAAAAGTACAGCCGCAAGTCCAGCCCGACTACAACATCAGAATTTAAGGCCCCACCAGGTCATGATCGGGTTCGGGCTGAGAATGGACTCCCTACCTCTGGGTCACAATGTCTTCAAGCTGGCCTTCATGCTACTATCCTTTCCTCCAGATCACTCAACCCCTTTTAGCATGGGTAGGATTTAGGCCTAGCTCGCTGAATCAGTTCGGAACATGATTTCTCTCCGCAGAGCAAGACTGTGGCGACCTTCCTATTGTACTAATTTACAATAAAGTCAATGACCCGATGTACAAGTTCTGCACAGAGTTGTGACTTCATCTGTTCCCTTGTCCTGTTTGTCATCCTTTTCCACTATGTGAAAAGCAATATGTTTTTCATTGATGTGGTGCAGTTGTTGAGAGCAAGCCTGAGTTAAACCATTCCCTTTCTACATGATGTTGGGAAAAAGAACAAAACTCGTAGGCATAATGATAGAGTAACCATCCACATGGACTTTTCGCTACATTCGGTAGCAGCAACTCCTCCAACACACGATTGGTTCCACTCAATTTATTCCCCAATGGAACATCTATCTTCCACTCTGAAAGTCTATTGACTATTTCAAGACAATCCACAGCAAACAGAGACTGCAAAGAACCTCTTAAATTCTTGAGTAGAGAACCGTAAGCTCACGATTGCGTTCCTTCTGTGATTCTGCGACACCACAAAGGTTGTTGTTGTTTTGCATTTTCTAGCCTTTTTTCCACTATATAGTGTGCTATATCCACGATCTGGATATGCCAAGCACAAAGAGGGACTGATCGAATAGCCAATAGAAACATGATAGAGAAATAATGTATGTTCCGCCAGTCTATACGTAAATTCCAAAAGTTTAACAGATAGGCTACTGAAATGTAATTGATTATAAAATTAAATGACCCTCCCTTAATAAAAAAAGAAAACTAATAAAACAAGAAACCAGACAAGCCTAGTTCCGCCAGCCCGCAATAATAAGTATTGATCGTTGTTGCCCTCCCAAGATTTGAACCCAGATCGCCCACGTGAAAGGCTGTGCTTTAACAATTACGCCACCAAGCTATACATCTGGCAAGTGTCAGTATAGCCTCTTGACATTATATAATTCTGTCACGCATTAACATCACATCAAGTTTGAATATTTCCTTAGACACTATTAACCATTGTGTTAAACTGAGTAACATTTCTTATTAAGTTTTCCTCCACCACAAATAGCATCTATGAACTGTATGGCTTTTGCCACTGGCCGTTTTAACAGCTCCACCAGAAATAGTCGCAATATAACAGTAAACAGTTTCATTTTAGGCTTATAACGTAGCTAGTGAAGGTTTTAGCCAGCAAAGTGTTTGTCTATCCTGAACAAATCCTCTTTTGCCACTGGCCGTTTTAACAGCTAATTAGCCATTCGTGAATGACGCTGATACAGTATTGATATAGGTGACGATAACTGACTTTTTCGTCAAGTGAAAAGACGAGAGAATCGTGGAATCCACCAGAAATAGTCGCAATACTGTATAACCGTAAACAGTTTTAGTTGAGAAAAGACGAGAGAATCGTGGAAACCCCAACTCTTTTACTGCCCAAGGGGTTTTGATAAACGCCTTTATTATTACCCCCAAAGGTATGAACAAATGCGTACTTTTGAAAATCCACCAGAAACAGTCGCAATATAACCGTAAACAGTTTTAGTTCAGGCTTACTATAACGTAGCTACTGATTGTTGTATGTAGCCAGCAACATTTTTGTCTATCCTGACCCAAAAAGCATGCACGGATGCGTACTTCGAAAATCTACCAGAAACAGCCGCAATATAACCATAAACAGTTTTATTTTAGGCTTACTATAATGTAGATACCGAAGGCTATAGATCATAAATTAATAGATGATCTACTCTATAAGATTTTAAATAAGTTATGCTAGTTAACGTTAGTTATGGTTAGCTGGGTTAACTAGCTACTGTCATGGTAGCTAGGTTAAAAAGCGTTCACATGTAAACATGCAGTGGATGGACTATTTTGAAAATATGATAATATTAAATGAATGCTATATTTATTTGGAGATTACAATTTTAATGGTTTGCATTATTCTAATTAGTGTGAAAATATATTCAGACATTTTCATGGACAACATTAGCATACATTTTTATTGTTAGAGAGTGAAGAGGAAGGAGAGGAGGAAGACTGGGTCAAACAGAGTGAAGGAGATAGATTAGGAAAGGTTAAGACTTGATTACAGCCCCTGGCAATTTATTATTCCAATGGTTTTGATATATAATATAAAAATTAGGCAAGCAATGGGAATCTGTTAACCAAAATATATATTTTTAATAGTGTGTTATTTATTATTCAAGATTGGAGAGGAAGGAGAAGGAAGTGAGAAGGAAAAATTAAGGGAATAAAAGGAGTGAAGCGAGGAGAGTGTAGAAGAGTGAGGTGATAGCCTAGTTGTTGTATCTGTCTTCACAGTTTGCTGGTTGTTTTCTTTTGAACTTGATGTTTTTGGACTACGCTTAATCCGTGTCTGCTAAACCAGCCCATTGACCGACAAACTGGAAATGTCCCCAGTTTTCATTTCAGAAATCTGGTCACCTTATTCTAGGCCGGCTCCACTTACGCGTTCCGGCAAAAACAATAAACCCTCCCCAAGACTGAAATTAAAAAAGCATGACCCACCCCCATTTCCGTCCCTGTCTCATCATGTTAAATGGAAAGTGAGGTTCCGGAAGTAAAATATCTATTGTTTTGAGCCATAGAGATATTAAATATTAAGGATTCCTATATTACTGTGCAACGTAGACATTACTGTGTGAAGACGGTGAAACAATTTGTATGTCCATGTAGTGGCAATCCATTGTAAATGTATCAACTTCTGTGTTGAGAAATTTGTGTTTTAAATTCAGTTCCATTTTTCTAAGAGCCCAAAAAACTACATTGCTAGTTACCAGTGCTTAATTTGTAAATCGGGAGGTCCCGGAACACATTAGGGTGCATGAGAGACATGGCTCCAGTTGGCAAATACACACGAATAAAGCACATGGTGAGTGCAAAACACGGACAACAAAAGCTAAAACTTTGACAATCTTGTCAGGCAGTGCTGAGGCTACAAGAGGCTGCAGGAATTGGCAACTTTATGAACTCTGATTGCTTCCAATGGAATGTTTACAATGCAAAGCGAACACAGTGATGGAAAAAGCTAAGTAATGTACAGCAGCCCGGATCTGTGAAGTTGGTGCCGGAAAAAACTGAGGAACATCTGAGAGGTGCTAGATCCTGTTCCAACAGCAATTAACCACTGCTAATTACCAAACAAAGTTACGCTAGCTAGTAGCTTTCCAACGTCAGTGTTTGCGTACCACATCTATGTGCGCGCTCTATGAGGAGATCGGCCAGGTGACTTGTATTTAGTTTGTAAATGGACACTACAGAATGCAATGTTTGATGGGATAAGTAGTTGATTTTCCCACACACTCTCCAAAAGGTACCGACTTGTACCCTTTACTTTTATCCAATATATCAACACTTTGCAATAGCGATTTCCGAGTTTCACACTACATTAAAAATATAATAGCTCTGTCAAGTTCCATGGGTAGTGTCGATGGAGAGCAATCTTCAAGTCATTCCACACATCTTCAATTGGATTTAGGTTGGGGCTCTCACTGGACCACTCAAGGATATTTACCTTTTTATTCCTTAGAGTCCCAGTGGTCACCAGTCCTGTTCCTGGAGAGCTCCGTTTGTGTAGGTTTCACTCCATATGGCCTTAGCTGCAGTTAGTGAGTGGTTGCACAACTAACTAGCACACACAAACACTTTAAGGTGTACTTTTCTGTTTCCTTTGGGAAGTTTGGGAAACAATGCTTGTGTCTTAGAAACTGTTTTCAAATACACTGCACAAAATTAAGGGAACATGTAATCATCACAGTATAACAACAAGTCAGTTAAACGTCAGGGATATCAATCTGTCCAGTTATGAAAGTGACAACAGGTGCACTGGAGAGGCAACAGCAAAACAACACTCAAAAAGGGAATGGTTTTGCAAGTGATGGCCACAGACAATTGCTCTCTCCTTATCCTTCCTGACTAATTCTTCTCTAGTTTTGTGTTTTGTTAGTGTCCTTGTCACTACTGGTCGCATGAGGCGGTACCTACAGCCCATTCCGGTTGCACAGGCAGTCCAGCTCCTCCAGGATGGCACATCCATACGTGCCGTCGCAAGGTTTGCTGTGTTTCCCAGTACAGTCTCAAGAGCATGGAGGAGATACAAGGAGATTGGCCGTTACACGAGGAGAGCTGCACAGGGCCGTAGAAGGGCATCAACCCAGCAACCGGTATCTGCTCCTTTGTGTGAGGAGGAACAGGAGGAGCATTGCCAGAGCCCTACAAAATTATCTCCAGTGGGCTACTGGTGTGCATGTTTCTGACCAAACTGTCAAAAACAGACTCCATGAGGGTGGCATGAGGGCTCGATGTCCTCTAGTGGGACCTGTGCTCACAGCCCAGCACCGTGCAGCTCAACTGGCATTCGCCAGAGAACACCAGAATTGACAGGTCCATTGGAGCCCCATTCTCTTCACAGATGAGAGCAGGTTCACACTGAGCACGTGACAGACGTGAAAGAGTCGGGAGACACCATGGTGAATGTTATGCTGCCTACAACATCATCCAATGTGACTGGTTTGGCGGTGGGTCAGGGATGGTCTGGGAAGGCACATCCTTGGAGGGTCGCAAAGACCTCCACGTGCTAGCCAACAATACCCTGACTGCTGTTAGGTAGCGGAATTAAATCCTCAGATCCATCATCAGACCTTACGCTGGTGTGGTGGGCCCTGGGTTCCTCCTGGTGCAGTACAATGCCTGGCCTCATGTGGCCAGAGTGTGTAGGCAGTTCTTGGATAACGAAGGCATTGATGCCATTGACTGGCCCTCACATTTCCCAGACCTGAATCCAGTTGAGAACTTCAAGGATGTTATGTATCGGTGCATTGGTGCATTTTTTAAGTGTTCGCCATGACATTTACATTTAATCAGAACCGGTCATTTTAATCTGACATAAAGTTTACAGTTATTCTATATTTTGGTTTTTCAGGAAATCATGCATGTAGCAGAAAGATAAAATTAAAAAGGAATTAGTGCAGGTGCAAAAATGAGTGAACCCCAAGTTGCATTGATTAAATCAAGTCCAATCCAATTAATCCAATAACCCTCGATCTTCCAGAATCTGACTTTTTATCTGAACATAACCCAAAATCTAATGATGCATAAGCCTATTTTGTTATTTGTGTTTTATTCATGTTTTTAATTGGTTCAAAACATTGTTGAAAAATAAATGGCAATTACTCGAAAAGAGTTTTGACATTGTTGTATATAAAAATTAAGATATCAGTATCTTTTCGCGCATAAACTAAATATGCAGTAGTCTGATGTTTTGCTCCCCAACCAACAACATTGTCAAAATGTTGCAGAAACCCCAGGCACTCGAATGCACGTTTGCAATCGTTGAACACCCGCATAGAAATAAGAGTTATCCGCGCGAACGTAACCTGCGATTATTAGGGCCACCAGTGATGGATTTTCAAAACGCAAATAAATAAATAAACTGTGATTATAAACCTGCACTTTTATCTTAAAGTAAATGACGTCAGAATGATAACCAATGAACACAATTTTCAGAGATGCATAGCAAGTAGAATCACATGGCCTACCTGTATAGACGGAGTTGATGTGGCTGGGTCAAATGCAAATAATCATCCTTTGGCAGAGTGCTTCCCAGCACACATTTTAACTCCTCAAATGTCCTGGTAAATTCCAATATAATGTTTTATCTTGAAGGCAGCGCCATGTGACAGCTATCTAAACACCAGCCTATCATTGTTCTGAGAAAAATGCGTCGAGTAGATAACTAAATAACATTTTATATGGCTTGGCTAATATTATCGTAGATATACTCTGTTTTTACCAGCCATCCAACCAACCAAAACCGGAGAAAATTAAACTAGCAATTAATCCATCATTAATCTCTTTATGCGAGCAAATCACCTTTGTGCGCATGATGATCACACACAACTGAGGCGCGCAATTCTTATTTTGGTTCAAATAACGATGTTTTTAAAACATTAAATAATAAACTCAAACATGCAACGTGTCATAATTATTTCGCGCACCTATCCGTTTTCAATTGAAGTAATCCAAAAGTAATCATAAATTTTTTCAAAAGTATCTGTAATCCGATTACAATATTTTTGTTGGTAATGTAACGGATTAAAGTACTGTTTTTTTGTAATCCGTTACTCCCCAAATCTGATCATTACTTGTAACAAGAGAATGAAATTGCAAAATCCTTCACAGGAATGACATACTAGCAATCACATAAGGCAAATGGTAATGGAGAAATCTAACAATAGGTATTTGGTTTCATGGTATTTGGTTACCATTGAAACACTTCGGCATGACCGTAGACTAAAAAAATATGGACGTAGTAACCGTGATGTCACCCATAGGTGTCTGAAGACCCGTTTTGAAGCTCATTTTTGGCGGAGATAGCCGTCGCCATATTGGCAGCGCGTCACTCGGCCTAACTCCTGGATAACCAAAAAATGGGCAAAGAGGTGGGGCGTGGGCGCAGCTGAGGTGCCTGGCTGCTGAAACAACGCCCACCTAGCGCGACATTACTAAGTTAGCAAAGGCTATGAAGCTAGGCTAAATGCTACCAGTATGCTACTCTGCGTTGCTAGCGGTTGCTAGCCGGCTGTTGGTAGCCAATCACCGTAACGTTACCAGCTTACACTTGAGGCAAGTTAACCTGAAACTATACAACAAAACGAAAATGCTTAAAATGCTTCAGCGTTTTTTAAGATATAAATGTGATTATTTTGCAACTCTAGATTTTGTCGAGATGATAGACTAAAAAATAGGTCGAGACTTGCATATTATATATTAGATTTTCACATAACTTCAGTTATGAGCACTGTATGGTTACGAGTCGTTTATTTGGATGTCACTTGATTATAACGTTACTTGTCGCAAAGGGGGAAATAAGCAATATGCACCAAAACCATCTTTTAACCAGGCTGTAAACGTGTTTATTTCTGCTGTAAAGTTGGGCATTTTGCCATAGAGATCTATGGAGATTGCTCCCTTTTGCAGCCAGCCTCAAGTGGCCATTCGATGAATTGCAGTTTTTGGCATTTTTCAGCCTCGGAGTTAGCCCCTTGGTCATGACTCGCGAGCGTAAACACCTGTTCTCCTGAGTCTCCAAAATAAAATACGGTCAGATCAATAATTTATTTGAAATGTTGTTAAGTTTCGCTGGATTATTAACTCAGATCTTACAGGCTTTTATACAAATCTGTAATTGACCCGAGTCGTATGAAGCATGATGGCCAGGAATCTCGGATATGTGAAATCTGACTCTATCCGAATTTATATAACAAGAAAAAAAGATTGTGATAATGATAATAGATAATAATAATAAGACGTATTTGGGCTTTCATCTCTCTTTTCCGCATGTCCTGTTGGAGCTCCTACTGAACTCAGAACATTAATTCAATTGGCAGTTTTTCAAGGTTAAAGTAGCCTATTTACAACGATTTAAATGGGGATATGCGATCAAATACGTTTCTTTTACAAGGCTTGCTTGGTGGTTTGGAGTGTTGTGAAAGAATTGGAAAAATATTATGTTTATCGTCAAAGTATTCATTTAAAGCATTTAATGGGCAACCAATGTTTAATAGGCTACAACTTCTGTTGTTTAGGTTGTATGTCTTCATTAAATTAGCTTGCTATTGCTTACTCAAGTAGCTAGCATATATCATTTATCGAACTATTCATCTGTTCATTTCCAAGTTTGTAAACACTAGAATTGGGGTGACTAGTTTATAACCCTGAAATTAATGTAACTTAGTAGGGTGTGCTGCTATTTTGAAAGGCAAGGAAGTGCTAGCCTTGATTTTTGCCAATGATAGACATTCCACGTTTAGCCCCACCCACAAGAGAAAAATCGAAAAATCAAGTCGTTTTATAGTTTATTTGAAAAAAAAATTAGATAACAAAATAACTTGTCAAAATCCGTTTTTGTAAAAAACGAAATAACGGATAATCAAGCGTGTTTCTTGTGTCTGCTTGTTTCTTTTTGACGGGACAAGGAATTATACTCACGTACATGGGTCCGTGTACCTTTCGGTCATTGGCTTATGTCTTAATATAGGAAAACAGATCAACAGAAAACGATTCGTTTTTTGATATTTGATTTCCAATATTTAATTTCCGATTTCAAACGAATATTGACCAATCAGAAAACGGCTCGTTTTTCGTTCATCATTTTTGGTTTCATAAAAAAATAGACTAAATTGTCATCTTCTCTGTTAAAATAGGAAATGGAATAACGGTGAAAGAAAAACAAAAATATATCTCCTTTCTATTTCTGTTTCTCGTTTTGTTCATACCAGGAAGTGCACGCCCCCTCATAGAATATTCATAGCATCCTCATAGAATGTTCATTGTGTGTTCACAGCCTAGTTTGGCTGCGCTACAGTTCAGAGTGTATGAAGTTAAGGTAGAAGTGTTAATGTTCAATACTATTCAGATGTTTTTTTTGAATTCATATGCCTATATATGGCCTCAAATTACTGCCAAATGTATTGTGGGTAAATAAAGCATTGGGCACATCTGTAAATCACAATCCACACGACAGTTTTGCATTTTGCAGCTGTATTTAAAAATCTGTTAATAAGTGATTAATGAATTAACAATTTGCGTCTGTACACATTTTTCTTTTGCAAGTATTCAAAAAATATGTACACATACACTGCTTAAGAATTACACACACAACTCCTTATTTACGCAGACAAATCAGCAAATACAAGGACACCTCGCGATCTACAGATACAACTCTTTGTACAATATTTTTTTAGCAAATCGCTGTCTACATAAAAAAAACACTGGACACGGATACAAATCACTATCTACGGATACACTGTCCACAAAACCATAGATTAATGGATACAAAGCTGTTATTATGGGTTGGAAATCTGCTGTCGCCTGAATTAGTGCAATGTCAGCTGACTACAATTGACCAATGGGAATTTAAGGGTAGGTAGACGTTTAGCAAAGAATTCCATGCCGCCAGCATGCGGGACGTCCTGGCTTGCGCATTCATTTGATTTAGGTAAGAGCTTTAGGTAAAGTTGCTTTGTAAAGTGAACATCATTACTGATGTATTATATGTGTTACCTATGTAGATGTTTATTGTATGTAAACCAAATTAACATGAGGAGACATTGTTTGGACACGAGTGACGGCAAAAGGTTAGATAATGTAGTCCTAATGTAGCTACAGTAAGTGTGTGTGTTGAGTTAGCAATTGTTTTTGCTAAATTACAGTACAGTAACCTCATGTTTGCAAAGTTAGTCTCATCTTGTTAGTTAATCAAGGTAAACATTTGCAACCCTAGCTACCAATAAATAATGTAATTATTAAATTAAATTCATACAGAACTTGCTTCAGATACTGATATAGACCAAATTGACTAACTTGCCTTGATTCTTGGTTAACCAATTGCTTGAATACTGGCTAGCTTACAGATGACTCTGTTTTCTATGTACACCTCTAGGAGATAGATCAGGATAAGAACTGCGAATAACCGGTGCCCACTAACTGTTGATCATCTTGTAGCTGGTCTACAGACACCATTGGAGGTGCAACAGGCAATAATGTCCAGCAAAGCAGGTAGCAATTACATAAATACTTGTGAGAATGTTAAGCATGGCCTACTGAAGTTTTGTCTATAGAAGTTCTCTGCATCACATTGCTGGCTTGCCTCTCAAGTTAGCAGTGTAGGTGCCTATTTGGGAGACTAGATGTGGCACAAGTGTCCTGAATATTGTGCTCTTTTAGACGGGATGTTATATGGGGATCCTGACTGGTCACTGCAGATCCCATGGCACTGATAGTATGAGTATGGGTTTTAAACCATGTCATGGCAAAATATCAAGTATGGGCCTCATAACAACATTGGTATCTAATCATCCCCAGTCTCCAATTGGCTCATTCAAACCCTCCCCTCCTATTGTAACTATTCCCCCAGGTCATTGTTCTAAATAGGAATGCGTTCTCAGTAAACTTACCAGGTAAAATAACAGATTAAATAACAATCTACTTGGCTAATGAAAAACCCTTCTGTTCATGTATATTAATTATTCTATGTCCCTTTACCGTTCCTGTCCATTCCATCAGTGACCATATCTGTCTGTTTATTCAGAGCTCGGATGCTGCAGACTATCACAGAGGCTACTGGGTTAGGCTACCGGGCCTAAAAGGAGTTCATATCTTTGGGGTGGTGTAAACTATGGATGCATCTACGAAACACGATCTCTGCTCACATCCAGTCACAAAGGGTAACTGAGCAGTAGCCTTTCATTTAGTGTTGGGCTGGTAAACGAAATGTTGCCGTTTCAAATTCCCCAGCTGGAAGTTCTTAGTATACCCTTGAGCAAGACCTAATCTTTATTGCTCCTGTTGGTCTCTGTGGCTCAGAGCACCTGCTAAGTGACCAAAATTTTAACATATGTGGATGGAGAGGTGATTGGAATATGTAGGCTATGACCGCTAGCTGCTTGAGGAACATTTTGGTTAAAGCCCTGAACTACCCAATTTAAAATTCAAGTGCTAGACATTTTTACCTGCACATTTCTGATTGTTGATTTCTTTCTTTGGGAATGTTAGTGAATGTTCCCCTCTAATTGGATCAGGTGTGCAAGCTGTTGAGTATTTCAAATACATGGAAAAACTGGGGGTTCCAGAGGAGTTTAGACAACCACTGCAAAAATCCACCCGCCATGTAATCTCCAGTCCAGAATCCAAACCACTAGAACATTTTATTTCGTGCTGACTTTCTATTAGTCCTAGACACATGAGGGTGTAGAGGGAAACACACTAGATACCTTGAGGGAACGTAGGACCAGGCCACTTTCAGGGCATGTCCTCCTGAGTCAGTTTACTGCTTCCAGTACCTCTATAGTTCCAGCCAACGTTTTCATCCTCTTTATGTTATGAGAAATGTTTTTCCAGTCTGGATGCATCTTGTCCTGTAGTTGGATACAGCTTTGACCTACTGTATACAGACTCAGTAACTACCATGGGCCTTATGGTCTGTTTGTTTGACATGTATTTAATGTGTCTCCATATTTAATAAACATTTTTGAATGACCTTTTTGTTACTCAGTCATTGTTCAGTATTCATACTTAAATTATCTATGAATAATACAAGTTAATGTAAAATATTTAAGCAAATAGGTTTGAAGGGGTGTAGTGTATGACCAATATATGACAAATAAGCTCTGTTCTTAGGCACAATGTGACGAAGATAGCCTGGATATAGTTTTTGACATTGTATATCAGCCAGACACCTGAAACGTCCTGTGTTATTACTAATATAAACCTGTTACTAACTTGTACCAGATCTTATAGCTAATCAACATTTAGTGTTTGAACAACCCAGTTTATAATTATATACAACTCAGCTGATATAGAGTTAACAACATTAAGATCTTAAGTTAATCACTAATGTAAATAACAGTTCACACTAAGTACTAGTGTTTGATAGATTTTATTTCAGACTGGGGAGTTTTAATTGCTCTACCACAGTCTGACAATGTTGGTGATAGATTCTAAGGAAAAATCATGACCCCAAAATGAGTGTGCTATACAGGTCCAGGCATTCATGTGATTGTCATATATAAACAAACTGGATTAGAACATAAAATGTTTTACTGGTAGTTGAGGGTCAGGCTGGTCCTCAAGTTTCATCAGAAATTCTGCCAGGCTGTCCACCCAATCCATACCTGGTAAGTTGTGTTCACCTACTAGTTGAAACATTTGTCAGGACTCATTTCAAATTGAACACTGATTTTGCTGTAGTTTCTGTAGTTTAGTATAATATATAGTTTAGTATAATCTACATAATCTGCAGAGGTTCTCCTTTGTCATCTATAAATATTCATGCTGTACGGTTGTCTCAGTGTTCAATACAAATCAGAGCAAGAGGATTTATAACTGGAATACAGACCTTATGTTGGATGTTACACTCATCCACTGGTGTTTTCTGTTCATCAAATTAATTTTATAGAACCCTTTTTGCATTGGCAGTGGTCAAAAAGTGCATATACACAAAAAGAATTGGGGCACAGTGACTATGAAAAAAAACAATGGGAATGGAACCTAGGAAGAAACTTAGAGTGGAGCCAGATTTTGAGGGTTCCACTTCTGGCTATGCTGGGTGAAATTCATAAGAATGCGTTAACATTTTGGGCCAATATTTTTGCATGTTCCCGATAATTGGTGGGTCCATAAATACAGGTGGGCTGAGGCAGAATGCAGATCAGCTGCACAACCAGGTGGACAAAGACAGGGGTGACCAGGTTGCCTACTGTATCATCACTGTACATCTGCAAAACAACCAGGTGGACTTTGTGCAGGGACAACTAGGAGTTGTCATGCCAGGTAATCCTAAAACATGGCCCAAGGACTTAGGTTCTCTTAAGATTCAACATGACACCACAGTAATTAGTAGGAGCATTCCTTAGATCCTAAAGGATACCTCAGAATTCAGACTGACCCTTGTCCCCTGGCATAAACTACTGCAGCATAAAAACTAAGGACTGAGACGGAGGGGTGTTGGAGACTATGTGGTATGCAGTATCCAAGTAATATTATGGAATATTTAAATACACAGATGCATGTTTGGTATGAGTAGAAGGATGAGTGGCATGCTTCTTTGTGGATGTTTAGCCCGGTAGTTTTCTCAGCAGTCAGGGCCCACAGTGTAACATTTTGATCCAGAAAACTGATGGTCAGAATTAGGGACAGAGTGTAGGGCTCCAGGCAGTTAACCTGGAAAAATGAGATGAAGAATGGCAAATATTGAGACAGGTGAGTCAAAACCAAATCTGATACTGTATATTTTGTCTGGTTATTATCCAATTTCCATAAGCAGCAAGACCCCTTTTATTTGCCGTTAATCGTCCCATCCACCGTCAATCTGTACAAATGTTTACATTTGAGTTATTTATCAGACACTTATGCAGAACAACTTACAATAGTATAGGATTAAGGGCCTTCCTAAAAGGCAGATACATTTTTCACCAGGTTACCTGGAAAATTTTAACTATGACTCTAAAAGCCTGCCTACTCCAGTTTTCCCCAATTACTGGGTGATGTGAGCAGAGATCTTGTTTTGTTAACATCTTTCAGTCCCAGTACCGTTGCAAGGGGGCCTTGTCTCTCCTTGGGTAGTCTGCAACGTCAGAGCTCTGAAAAAACGACATAAAACAGTTGTGGTGACTGTAATAAAAGCAGTACATATATTTTGTGTAAATTAAGCTTACATGGTCAGCCTCCATTCCTTATACAGAAGGGTTGGTGGTTAGGCTACCTGCTCTGCTGGACATTATTGCCTGTTGCACCACCAACGGTACCAATAGGCCAGCTACAGGATAATCAACATTTACTTTAGTGGGGATGGGTTCTTCACACTTCTCATCCTGGTCCATCAATCTCCCCGGGGGAACATAAAAAATACAGTCATCTGTAAACTAGTAATTGTAATTGGCTATTACGGATCATTTATTATATATGCACAACTCTGGAAATACAACTCTAACGCACTTGCATATCTTTATGGTACTTAATTTCTTTGACCCCCCCCCATCAGAAATTAACGAGATCTCAAGTGAAAGTGAGTTGGTTCTGTAGATCGCGAGTTGTCCTTATTTGGTGATTTGTCTGCGTAAATAAGGAGTTGCGTGTGCAATTTTTAAGTTGTGTATGTGTACATATTTTTTGGAACACTTGCAAAATAAAATGTGTACAGACGCAAATTGTTAATTCTTGCAAGTCTAATCACTCATTCACAGATGTTTTAATATAACTACGAAATGCAAAACGGTCGCCTGGATTGTGATTTACAGACGTGCACATCGCTTTAGAGAACACACGAGAACGCTATGAATGATCTCCCTGGTATGAACAAAACGAGAAACAGAAATTTAAAAAAAGAGAAATATTTAATTTTTTCTTTCACTATTATTCCATTTCCAATTTTAACAGAGGAAATGAGAATGTAGTCTATTTTTGTTAGGAATCCAAAAATGATTAACGGAAAACGAGCCGTTTTTTGATTGGTCAATATTCGTTTGAAATCGGAAATCAAATATTGGAAGTCAAATATAAAAAAACAAACCGTTTTCTGTTGATCTGTTTTTCTATATTAAGACATAATCCAATGACCGAAAGGTACACGGACCTACACGGACCCGGTCAGCGATTTCACATTGAACACCCACTCTCTCTGTAGAAACGAAACAATAAACCGTTTAATGGTATTAGAAAAAAGTTGATTTAATGAAAATCGTATCTTTTTCTCGTTATTACGTTTTTGGAAATGCATCAGGTTGGTGACAGCTCCGTTAAAATCGGAAATTTAAACAATGAAACATGTCCGGAAAACTTGTTTTTTGCTAAATAATTTTTCGTTTCGACACAATAAACGAGAAACGATTTGATATTGGATTTTGGGACATAACAGCTATAAACCAAACTGTTTTGTTCGTTATCTACATAAAAAAATAAATCGAATAAGGAATTATCCATTGGCACCTGGACCGAATTCACACTTTGACGATGTCTGCTGTGTTTGCTGTCCTGTATTTAGAGGTGATTTCAACACTAGTCCAAGGTAAGAAGAGATTGCAATATGGCACTAATTTCAAATTACATAGGGTTCCTTACATTGTAGTCCAACATAACGCATTTAATATAAATTTAGCCCGTACGGTTTTGAAATACTTATACATCTTTGGTATAAATATTTTTACTGTTCAAAGATTTATTACAAGAAAAACAACTTCTAGGACAATTATGTTTGTGTTGCAGGAGTTCAGTTGAATGTTGATTAATCCCATCCTTTTCCTCCACAGCTCAACATGTAATGAATGTCATGGTAAAACGTTCTGGAACCGAGGAATTTAAAATGACAGTGGACGCAGACGGTGAAGAATATCTCTACGTAGATTTAGACAATCAAAAAGTAGTGATAACAGCACCAGAATTCGGCGAGCCTGTAGAGTGTCCTATTTGTTTGACTGTCGCAAAAAATTACAGGGGTGTTGGAGAAAAATATTTCAATGACTTCGCTTTTGATACCCCAGAAGCTAAAGGTAAATTATTATTATTCATTTACTATAATTTTTTTGCAGGCTTGTGTCAAAAATATTATTTAAAAATGTTCAGTATACTTTGAGTATTTAATTCAGCAGGCCTGGACTACCAGGCGCGAGGTTTGCATGTTTGGGTTTTTTTTCCCCCTTTTATCATTGTTCAATTGCGTGTCCTTATGTTATCAAATTATAGTGTTTTAAATCCATTCATTGATTTGAACAAGACATGTCTCAATACATTTAATGATGCAGTCCACAATATTTGGCTAGGGGTTGTAAAAATGTCACTGTGAAAACGAAAAGTTGTGCGCAATATCATGCAGTTGCTCTTGATATCAAAATCACACTCCTTTTATATTTTGGAATTTCCTGGTTGAGTTATGATAGTAATTCTACTAATAGATTTTGCACATATAACTCTGGCACAAACCACAGGTCTCAACCGGCGAGTTCCCAAGAAGATCGCTTAACGCGGATGCTGTCACACTTTAAGCTACATTACAGGCTCAATTCCCATAATTAGTTAATGAATCCACTTGATTTCTGTTAAGGAAGGTCTCCTTTATATGTTCGCCACAAATGAAGAATTTTTACTGTAGCATTTTTGAAAAAATTCCATTTTAAGGTATAGTGCATCTCTACAGTCTGGAAACTTGGATGCTGCCACACTTAAAGCTACATTACAGCCTCAATTCCTATAATTAGTTAATGATTCTACTAGATTTGAGTTATGGTAGGTCCCCCCTATGTGTACACCACATAAATTCCCATAATTAGGTAAAAAAAAACATTTTTTTTAGTTAAGGTAGGTCCCCGGTATGTGTACATGACATACAGAGCAATTTAACTGCAGCATTTTGGAGAAATTCACATTCAAATGTATATGCATCTCTATGGCAACTTGAATGATGCTACATTTAAAGCTACAGTAAATGCTCAAATCCCATAATTAGTTAACGATTCAACTTGATTTAAGGTAGGTCTCCTCTATGTGTACAGCACATGTAGAGCAATTTTACTGTAGCATTTTGGTTGATTGTATGTGTCCACACGTCCCCATGAGTTGTTATATTTTTAACTTTTTAACTCATAGTATTAACCGGTAAACATTCGTATTGTCGGTTAACGGCTACACTGTTAATTATGAGCATCCCTTCTGACCACACCAACACATTGCGAACCTGAATCTGAAAATAAGGATGAATTGGTGTAATACTAACTGGACCACATTTAGTTCTAGGCCCCGCCCCCCCCCAGTCAGCGAGGCATCCATATACACCAGAATGTGAGGACACCAAGCCCAAGGGGACTCCATGCCACAGAGTGCACTTGTCTCTCCAAAAGACCAGATCACCTTCTATGGAGGCCAGAACCGACAGCAGCCTTCGATGACGGACCAGGTCCAGTTGAAGCTGAGCGACCCACCTTTGCATCCTGCACATTTGCAGAAGCCCAGAGGAACAATGGGATGCGTCGTTGACATGAGCCCCAACAGGGACCTGATCAGATGCATCGTCACAGGGCACGGTGGTCGGAAACACCGAAGGGCACCAGCAAGGCGCCTCTCCGCGTGTCCGACACGCACGCTACCGTGGAGACAGTGTTCAGCTGGAGACCCGGATGAAGCCCCTGTCGACAGGGCCACGTGCTCTCTTTTTTCCAATTCACTGCAGACCCTAGACACGACGTGTATAATCAGAGTTGCAGTGTGCATTATAGCCATGTTGGCTGGGCTTACCAGGACCAGTAAGTCGTCCAGGTAAGCCAGCAGTCGGACTCCTTTCCGACGTAGAGGTTCTAGCGTTGCTCCAAGCTGATTGCCAGAGTGTACCTGAACGGGATTCTCTTGAACTCAAACGCCACCGTCTGAAAGGAGGAGCAGAGAAGTTTTCTGTGACACGGAACCACCGGCACATGAAAGTATACATCCTTTAGATCACCCTCTGGGGAAATCATTTGACTAAATGCATTTTAACAAACGTTTTGAGGCAATCATCCAGCTGTTTGACTATACTCCAGTTGAGGAGGCGTAAGTCATCACCAGGGAATTAGGTGCAAATGCTACATCTGTAAGGACAGTACCAGAAGCCGCTGAGGCCGCGGGCAATCAGACAGAAGAGTCGGCTGTAACCATGGGTTACCACTTCACTTGCCTGGGAACCCACAGAACAGACAGCTGCTGGGCAGAAGCACGTCCAAGCACTGTCGGGGTCAGAGCCGCAGTGGCTGAAACAAGAGCTGTGGTTGGAGACACACAGAGAGGAGCGGAAGGAGGAGCAGGCTTCTCCAGCTCCGAGAAAATTGTCCAGAAAGCTCACCCTGACACGGCCCGCGTACAGAGCTGATGCTTGAGTCAGCTGTAAAACAGCGGTCCTGGCATCTCCTCAATCTCCTCAGAAGGGAGAGAGGAGTGGCCAAGATAAGGAGGCCACCAGCAGGGCCACGACGACTTGGACGCCCAGAACGGTAGACTTTTCAGTCCTTTGGCGCTGTCTCCAGGCCCCAGGTACAGAGCCAGCGGGGCTAACCAAGGGGTTCCCTCGGACACAACCCACTCTGCCCTCTGGTGAACCACAGAAGCGTTTCACTGGAACACCTGGAAGGGGGGCACCATGAGCCCTCGACATAGCCCTCATAGCAGGGGCTAGGGGCACCTTCACCGCCTGTGGGTGGGCATGAATTGCCTCACGCCACATGATTCCAGAAAAAATTGCAACGGAGTGAAGACTGGTGCATGGAGAAGAGAGGATGAGGCCAAAGACCCCTCCTCCTCTACCACAGACACCCTATAGACCTAGCCTTCTAGTCGTTCCATAGGTGCCAAAATGGCTGCCGGGGAGCTCATCATCTCCAGTCTTCTCCTTCCTCCAAACAAATGCCGTCATCAGACTGCTCACCCACAGAGACCTCAAGTTTTTGGCCCTAAGAGAGAGCGCATCCTCAGCTGGCGACGCACCACCGATAAAACACCATCTGTGCTGCCTCACTTTCATAGGAAGCAGTGCACCGACGGAGTTTGTGGGTCTCGCCGCCCTGCACGAAACACGCAATTGCTAGAGGTGGAAAATTCCATTCACATTCTTCTTTCTTCAAAGGCGGGATCTTCAAAACAGCACAGTTGGCTTAAGTTAAAGAAAGGACAAATGGCGGGATTGCTCTCCTGAAATAAATGCTCAGGGGTAAACCAATAGGAGCAGAGTTCCCCCTATGGTGCGCAGCTCCACAAAATGTAACATGGGAGACAGATTTAATTGACAGTATACCGCCCAATCACCCTTGGACACAAACAACCCGCCCAAAAGCTATTTTTACTATACAACCCTACTTGTAAGTGTTGTTGATGCTTGTTCTTTGGGTTTTCAGGCTGGGTGTCTGTGACAACTGCACTCTATGACAACTGCTGATGTAAAAACAGCTTTATAAAATAAATTTGATTATACAACCCATTTCCCCAAAAAATGGGATGCTGTGTAAAATGCAAAGAAAAACAGAATGCAATGATGTGCAAATCATTTAAACACTTTATTCAATAGAAAATAGTCTAAAACAACATATCAAATGTTGAGACTGAAACATTTTATTGTTTCTTGAAAAATGTATGTCCACTTTGAATTTGATGCCAGCAACACATTTCAAAGAGGGCTGGTAAAATGAAACTTGGTGTTAGTTGTCAGTCTGAATGACAAAATACAGTCACAGATGATACCTTAATCACATGTCTTTGTTAATTTCCCCACCACAGTTCCCCCTGAGGTCAAGTTGTATCCCAAGGAAGAAGTGAAGCAGGGAGTAAACAACTCTCTCGTCTGCTACGTCAATCATTTCTTTCCTCCACCTGTTCAAGTCAAATGGACAAAGAATAATGTGAATATCACAAAGGGAGTGAAAGTGAGTCCATATCTATCCAATACTGGTGTCACCTTCTACCATTTCTCCACCCTGACCTTTGACCCAGAAGAGGGGGACATCTACACCTGTACTGTGGAGCACTCAGCCCTGGATGAACCTGTAACCAGGACATGGGGTAATTAAATGTTTCTCTCTCATAGTGTTACAATTACATTTTGCATGAAATCTTTGGAAAATAATTAATGACAGAAATTTGTCTTCCTACAGAGTTTGAAGATCCTCCACCCCCTGGTCCCAGTCTGGGTCCTGCTGTGTTCTGTGGAGTGGGTCTCACTCTGGGGATACTGGGACTCGCTACTGGAATGTTCTTTTGTGTCAAAGGAAAGCAGCTTACAAATGTACTATAATGTCTTCCTCATGCATGTTTTTAGCATGTTATAGGCCATTCACATGGGAGACGGTGTCAACTGCACTCAACACAAGCTTGTGGAAATGCTGGTCAAGGCACTACATAAAATAAATTTTTACTGACTTTAGCTAACAGCAATACCAGCCCTTATTCAATAACTAGTGTGGCTAGGTATTAACTTGCAATTCCACATGCTGATTTCCCTCTAGTCACGTGACTTGTTAGTAAGGTCCTGGTATTCATTCACTGTAGTGTTGTATGATTGTGGGAACTCAAACAAAAAGCAGTTTCTTCTCCATTTATTCATAGAATGACTGGAACACGCTGCAATCAGATTAGTTGCGCTTTAGGAAGTCAGCGACATCAGAAGTCAAACCTCAAATAATTTGAACTTTTAGGGCAGCAACTCAACTTTAATTTTGGCCAGTGTGTGCTGCTTGGCTAGGTACAGTCGTTTAGGAAAGCGCAGCTACATCCTTTATTGAAACTATTGAATTTCCCTTTTAGATCTAATTTAGATCTAATTTCCAACTTTTGATTTAAGTCATCATCCGGACAGTTGCTTTGGTCAAATGTTATTTCTGAGATTTACAATACCGTTCAAAAGTTTTGAGTCACTTAGACATGTTCCTGTTTTTGAAAGAAAAGCACATTTATGTCCTTTAAAATACTATGAAATTGATCCGAAATACAGTGTTGGGGTTGTTAATGTTGTAAACGACTATTAGCTGGAAACGGCTGGTTTTTAATTGAAAATCTACATAGGCGTACAGAGGCCCATTATCAGCAACCATCATTCCTGTGTTCCAATGGAAAATTGTGTTTGCTAATCCAAGTTTATCATTTTAAAAGGCTAATTGATCATTAGAAAACCATTTAGCAATTATGTTAACACAGCTGTAAAATGTTGGGTGACAAAACTGGCCTTCTTTAGTCTAGTTGAGTATCTGAAGCATCAGAAATTGTGGGTTCTATTACATGCTCAAAATTTCCAGACACAAAGAACTTTCTTCGGAAACTCATCAACTTATTTTTGTTCTGAGAAACAAATTGCCAAGAAACTGAAGATCTCATACAAAGGTGTACAACTCCCTTCACAGAACAGCAAACTAGCTCTAACCAGAATAGAAAGAGGAGTGGGAGGCCTCCAGAGTGTTCCGGATCCATCTGACAGTTGCTGATTCTTTTGTCGTTATGCAGAGCATCAACTGGGGACAACCTCAACACCAACAAATGTAAAACAGGCCCCTAAACATGTTACAATCCCAATTAAAAGACTACAAATTTGTGATATAAGAAGGCTGGCTTTACGATCATGCAATACAGAGTGTGTGATTTTGAGTTTGTTTCACAACTTTGAATGAATGGTATTTTAGTGTAACAATGGTTATAACTGATATTGGCCAATCATTAAGTTGAGCAGTGTCTTTTTGCCAGACCGCGTAAGTGGAGCCGGCCAAGAAGAGTGAATGTCTCTTACTGACTGAGTGAGTGAGTGAGTCAGTGACTGACTGACCGACCCTTGTTGAATAGCATAGTGGTTAGAGACGCGTGCCGCGTTCGAATCTTGTCACAGTCAAATCAAATTATGTATTAGGATTTGTTCAGGGTATACAAAAACTTCGCTGGCTACAACCTTCAGTAGCTGCATTATAGTAAGCCTAAAACTGTTCAAGGTTATATTGCGACTGTTTCTGGTGGATTTTCGAAGTACGCATCCGTGCATGCTTTTTGGGGTAATACAGGCTAGATCAAAACCCCTTGGGCAGTAAAAGAGTAGGATTTTCCACGATTCTCTCGCTGAACTGGTTCCCTTTCTGTTTTTTTATTGTTAACCTTTACAAGTTCTAGTGGTCACATTATCCTGACTTTTAGATATTTCGCTTCATCCTTGCAAAGACTTGTATAGTGGATCATGGCATGGTACACATTAAGCAAAATGTGTGCAGTATGTTTGGTATTGGTTTGAATGTTTTGCCCAATGTATTAGATGGATGTGTACAACCCAATGTATTAGATGGATGTGTACAACCCAATGTATTGGATGGATGTGTACAACCTAATGTATTGGATGGATGTGTACAACCCAATGTATTGGATGGATGTGTACAAATGTATTGCAGTGAAAGTTTGTGCACAACACGAGGTAGACCGCATTGTGTTTTACTATACATCGTTGTTTTTAATATTGGAGCCTCATTTTGCAACAAGCATATTTATATGGTAAGCTGTTTTATCATACTCTATGTTCAATTAATTTTTGATATCAACAATTCCAATTTTTGATTGATACTGAACTGAATTATTGATAACAAAAATTTCAATTGTTGAAAATTTATTTTTCAATATTGATATTTTGAATAGTATTTTTTGTATTTTTTATATACTTTAATAGTATTGATAGTAATTTTTATATGCTAATGACCGTCACGTGCGTGGCAGTACATGTGCAGGCTCCTTCATTCTGTTGGCAGAGGCGTAATGTTCTCAAAACAATCCCACGGCGACTGTACTCTGTAATCAAAGCTAAAGCCTGTCCAATGAAATATTGGAGTTGTCAACTTTTTTGGGGCCAGGCAGTGTACTTCATCATTACAACTAAGCACCGTGTCTTGGTGTAATATAAAGTTCAGAGTTTATTTATCAAATGTACCGAATAAATTGAATTGCACACTAAGAAAGTTTGACCTGAGAATGGTGTCTTTGATCACATCAAGCACTGTGTACATGGTTCATTATCAATGCACATTCTCTGGCAGCAGCAACATGCTCTCATAGCTTGATGGCACAAAAATAAAAAATGAGAAGTTGTTCACATAAATTTGTCTTATTTTTAATAAATACATAACATGTTATAAAACAATAGTTGCTATATTTTTATGTTTGCGTTTATGTCATCGTGCCACACAGGTTACTTAGCAGCATACTTGGTCAGTGTGTATTGAAATAATGAAAGATTGGGTTAATCCACTTCAGTATCTAAGCACTAGAGGGCGGCATTGTAGTGACGTGCTGGCTGTTGCTCATAAAGGAGACATTGGGGGTATTTCAGAAAGCAGGGTCAACATACTCTGAGTTTAAACCACAACTCTGGGTTGACTGACTCTGACCTGTCAAACTCGGAGCCAACGGTTTCAGAACAGGTGGTAACAATTAGTTCAGTCAACTCTGAGTTAAGTTAACCCTGAGTAAAGCATGTGCACGAGGAGAAAAATGGAACACAGATAACATGATTCATCATGTCAACAGGAGAAAAAGATCACAAACCCCTTACTTTTCCCCAGTGGAGTTTGATATATTAATGAATGCATATGCAGATTTGAGTTTATATTCAAGAAAAAAGCAATACAATAGCAGCAGCAAAAGAACTTGAGCTGGCATGGCAGGCAATTGCTGGCAGAGACAATGTGAGTATTAATTGAAAAAAAGGAAAGACATCTTGAGTGTTCCACTCATTAAACATTTATATAATGTGTGTGTGGGTGTAATGTAAAGTTCAGAGTTTATTTATCAAATGTACCGAATAACATGAGCCATTCTGAACAGTGAAGTTCTTGTGACATGGCACACGACACCTATGTGGTAAGAAATATATAAAGCAAACATATAGCAATAATATACATAGCAATGTAAAGTAGCAGCAATTTTAAAGAGTATGATGGGGAATATGAACAATATGGGTAGACGTATTGAATATTATAGACACGAGTATACATGCAAAGGAAAATTCTAATGTACATTGAATGTACCTGAAAAGACATCAGATCATCTGGAATGTTCATGTGTGATCAGTATGATCATTGATCAGTGTTGTTGGTTGAGGAGCCTTATGGCCTGAGGGGAAAAACTGAGTCTGGAAGTGCATACTATGATACTCCAGTAGCGTCAACCAGACGACAGCAGTGTGAACAGACCATAGCCTGGGTAGCTGTAGTCTTTGATGATGTTCCGTGCTTTCCTAAGGCCTCAGGTGGTAGATGCCTTGCACAGAGGGGAGATGACAGCCGATGGCACGCTCGGCAGACTTCACCACCCTCTGGGAGGGACTTGCGATCCACAGCGGATCAGGCAGTAATGCAACCTGAGAGGATGCTCTCCATGATGCACCTGTAGAAGTTGGTGAGTTTTTACAGACATGCCAAACTTCTTGAGTCTCCTTCTTGAGGTCATCTATTTATGCAGGTGCAACCCAACAGGCACAAAACATACTTGGTAGCAACTGAAGATGAAATATAAAAATAAGCTTCAAATAGGAAAAGTATAAATTTCAGTACAAGCAATTGCGATGCTGTTTAGCTCCCCCCTACCTAATTAAACACCTTTCAGTAACTACATTCAACATGTGACAGATTTAAGTAATAAGTGAAAGTTTCTAAGCAGAAAAAAGTACAATTCTCAGAAAAAAAGTAAAAATTTTTGTTGGCCTACCTAAACATTAATGCTGTGGAAAGATAATCTTCATTTACTGAAGGAGCTTTGATAGGAGTATGCGTGCCATCTATGCTGCCAATCACACCTGGAAATCCTAAAATATTAACTGATTAGTGCTTCAAGTCTCAAAGCTTCATACTAAATAAACTGATTACTGCTTAGACTGATACCTGCAATTCTGTGGAATCCTTTTTTATGAGCCTTGTGGGTCTGTGACTTGGGAACACTACATAAGTGAACAGTAAACGTTTCAGTGCAAGAGTCACATCTCTGACAGACCAACAGATGATTGCCTTGGAAATATGCTCAGCGTCACCGATGTTATACAGAGAACTGCAACACAAAAAAATTGTTCTGAACTGAGAGCATGTCCACCATGTATCATAGGAACGATATGAGGGCTGAGAATATTGTTCAATCAGGCCCGGATCCACAGGGGGGCAAAGCCGGGCATTGACCCCGAGATTGAATCTGTGCCCCCCCCCCCCCGTTGTGTTTCCCCTTAAACACTGCAAATGATATATGAATTAGATATGGCCCCCATTGATAAAAAATGCCCTCTCAGTCATTTCATCTTGGAGCCGGTCCTGAGATAAATGATCGATTGTGCATAAAGACAATGCTCAAACAACTAATCATTTGGGAATGATAAAACATCCAAGCGGGGTCTGATCACTCTCTCCCGACAGATTTCTGCTGAGGATTTGTGCTTCAGATGGCAGGTTTCAGTTAAAGAGTAGGACAAACTCAGGGTTAGTTGAATAAAACCTGCTTGCGAGCTGGTTAGTTTCACGGAATATGTTGCCATAGTAACTGACTCAGAGAAACCCTGAACTGGCTCTTTGAAACCGTAAACCCAGAGTTTCTATCAACTCTGAGTCAACAAACTCTGAGTTCTCACTAAACCCGCATTCTGAAATACACCCATACAGAATGCCTTTAGCCAGCTGATGCTTTTAATGTTTTATAATGAACACAACAGAAAATAATCATCCAGGAGATTTAAAAAACATTGGATAGTGGATGTGTTTTGTTTCTTCTACACGTGAAAATACAAACAGA
Organism: Esox masquinongy; assembly: GCA_016801175.1. NCBI lineage: Eukaryota > Metazoa > Chordata > Actinopteri > Esociformes > Esocidae > Esox > Esox masquinongy. Next base: position 29,752 of record JACXGI010007222.1, read on the forward strand.
GGAATGAAGAACGCAATAAACAGTTATGAATAGAAATAAAAGCAAACCAAAAAATAAAGGACATTTGTGGTTAAAGACTTGACGTTAATGTATATCGGATACAGACAAACCTTACTAGATTGACGTAAGTTTTAGTAATGGGATTTGTTGTTTTTATTTTTTACTTTCCAAAAACATAACCCAACCTAGCAAATGAGCTGAACGGAAACACTTATTTTTAACCTTTGAACTGAGCGTTAAATTGCAGTATTATTTTCTTTGGAGTAATAACAATATTCAACAGGGTGTATATTTCGGCAGGAGTATTAGATACAATGAACACCAAACCTTCAAAACGCTTCACATTAGCTTAAGACATGAACGCTCAAAAAGGAGCCATTCAGAATACATTTACCCTGCTTGTGCTTCAAATGTTTGACTTTTAGCCAGCTTGTGCTTCAAATGTTTGACTTTTAGCCAGCTTTTGCTAAATTAAGTCTGTCGCTAGTCCGTTGTCCGTGCGCTGGCACAACTCCTGGACCATAACGTTAGAGTATTTGTCAGCAAAACTAACTACAAAAGATAACAAGAAATGCGCAATAATATTGTCTTTCATGTTCAGAATATATAAAAAGTTACTAAGCCTGTGCTTCATCAGCCATGACTGTATGTCATCAAAGCAATTGGAAGGCTCTGAAGGTAAACGTTTCTGCACAGGTGAAGGCTGATCAGTGTTTCTTATTTTTACATAGCTGGCTAGCTAGTTGTTGTTAAAAAAATTATACATAGTAATATATGCTTTCAGCAAGTCAACTAATGATAGCCGACACAAGGCCCAAAGGCTGGGTTACTTGCCTGAATGGATGGCAATTTAAAAAGCACCTCTCAGATTTCCAGTTTACCACAAGTTATGTATGAAACAGACATTCAGCATAAATTGGAGCAAACTGTTAGTCTTAGGTTCTGTTTCACTATCGAACACCCTTCATTTTGGATAGACTGACATCTTTGCTTGCAGTGCTTCTTTTTTTGGCTTTTGAAACCTTTTTGATTGAGACACTAGTTCATTATTTGCACCCCACTGCTGTGGGCGGGCTTTAGTGGGAGGTGTAGATGACGCTCCGCCTCTGGTCAGCCATTTTATGAGTGTTTGGCTACAACCAATACTGTTCAGCCTTTATTCCCGCCACAAAGGAAGTCAAAGCGGACACCAACGAAAGAGGACTGTGTGATGATGGCATCGGAGGTAAGCAGCACTAGGCATTCTGCCGTCCAACTTCTAGTTAGCGCCAACGACTCATTGTCAGTTCATAACATTCTTATATATTACATACATAAATCGTGCAATTATTATTCTCAAGCTAGCCAAAAGTATTTAGCTACGAACGCCAGTTCTCAGCTGAATTCATCAAACTTTCTTTCATGGCAACTCATACGCAGGCCATGCCCTATTTGTTTCTTAGTTGATATATAATCATATTTCATGAGTGAAGCAAAACAAAGAAGCACTGCAAGCAAAGGAGGCAGTCTAGTCAAAATGGAGTGTGGTTGATAGCAAAATTAAATTGTTTCAATCTACATTTTTTGTACATCTAACCACTGTACCATGAAGTCTTGCAGGTTATTGTGGCAAATACGTCTTCATAAACATTAAATATGTGACATTTATTCCTCACCAGCAGGTGTCACCATTGTGCAGTGAGTTCAAAAGCCTTGAGATAATGCACCGTTATTCAGCCCAATTTGATGAAAGCCTCGAATGCTTCAGAAAGACTTGATTTCCCATTGCTAGGTTTCTGTGTTAGAATCCCTCCCGCAAACGGTCAACAAACCAAGGCTTTTATGCCGAGCATTCAGTTTCCCCAGAAGATAATCAATCTGGCTCGAGGGCAGGGCTCAGCAGACCTGTTTACTCTAGACACTGTTCATCTATTCATTCTGTAAAAATCCTAATCTCCTCCGTCGCGACGTCTCCTTCTATCTGCCTCCCCGAGTCTGCGTCTGCCTTCTGCTGTTTCCACTCCACCTCCCTGTCGTCTGCGAATGTAGAGAGGCAGGCAATCAGCGGGGGGAGCAGGGGATGTTCATTTGCTTTCTTTAGACCGTCCGTGATAAAATTCCCGGACGGTAGATGTCTCCCTGGAACACGGAGTTCAGGCAGGGTACACAGGCACACATGTCGATCCACCACAAAATGTTTTAGCATTTTGGGTGTTTTCTCAATTGACAAGTGCAATACATCTACCGTTAATTCTTGTCACTTCTGTTCTAGTTTGGATTTCAGTATCTTTCAACTATAAACTTTAGTAAGTGTAATTTATGACACAGCTTATTGAGGTGATTTGCAATGTGACTGATACCCAAGATAGTTCTCTTTTATTTCATCAGAACAAATGTTTGGTTGCATTTTAGGACTCAGATTACCCCTCAGGTTCAGACAAGGAAGTTGGGGCAGGACGGGACAAGGCAGGGTTGATGATATGAAAATTGGAATTCTGCCCAACCCTAGACAGGTTACTCAGACACCGACATACTGAGATCATTATAACAAACATCCCGTCCTAAAATGCAACCAAACATAGCATAGAACAACCAAATGAGTGGAGACTAGCAATTGGAGTGGAGATTGAGAATATGAGGAGATAAAGGAAGCCAGATAATATGATAAAGGAAGCCTCCAATTGTATGCTTCCTTTATCATGATATTCGATAAAACACAACTAATCAATGAAGGTAGAAGTTTTGCTTTAGAGCACCTGCTCCAAATTTAAAAAATGTCTATGGAAGCCCACTGATCCCAAATGAAAACGTAAAAGTTAAAAAATAAATAAATAAATATACTAAATGTGAGTTCTCTTAGATCTTAAGTATACATATTTGAAATCCAATGCCCACAATGCCTAAAACATAATTACCTAAACCTAATCTGTAATAATTACCTAATAACCTTTTTCCTAGTGGGGACCTACATTACCGTTGAAAATTTTGGGTCACAAAATAACATTAATTCATCAGGAATACAATGTAGACATTGTTAATGTTGTAAATTACTATTGTAACAGGAAACAGATGATTTAATGGAATATCTACATAGGTGTAAAGCAACCAACACTCCTGTGTTCCAATGGCACATTGTGTTTGTTAATCCAAGTATATCATTTTAAAAGGCTAATTGATCATTAGATACCCCTTCTGCAATTATGCTAGCACAGCTGAAAACTGTTGTGCTGATTAAAGAAGCAATAAAACTGGTCTTTAGATAAGTTGAGTATCTGGAGTATCACCAATTGTGGGGTCAATTACGGGCTCAAAATGTCCAGAAACAAATAACTTTCTTCTGAAACACATCAGTCTATTCTTGAGAAATGAAGGTTATTCAATGCGAGAAATTGCCAAGAAACTGAAGATCTGGCCTATTCTCCCAATCTTCCTCTGTCCAGTATCTGTGTTCTTTTGCCCATCTTAATATTTTCATTTTATTGGCCAGTCTGAGATAAGGCTTTTTCTTTGCAACTCTGCGTAAAAGGCCTGCATCCTGGAGTCGCCTCTTGACTGTTGACATTGAGACTGGTGTTTTTTTACGGGTACTATTTATTGAAGCTGCCAGTTGAGGGCCTGTGAGGTGACTGTTTGTCCTCTTGGTCAGTTGTGCCCTCGGGCCTCTGTGATGTCTGGATCCTCATTTACATGCTTCTAGACCATTACCTTCGTTGTAACTTTCATTATACAGAACCATAACATGGTACAGCAAAAAGTTTTTTTTAAAATCACTGGTCAAAGGAAGTAATCTCAAATGACATATATACTGAGAGCATAAAATATGTAGCATCGACACGTGGGTGTGTAAACACCAATCGCTGAATACATCCTTCAATTTGTTACTGGTACAAAGTCCTCTTATGCCAATTGCTCGATTCACTGAAAGTCCTCTCATGGTTCCAATAAGATGTACTCCCAAAGTCATCACAAATGTTCTGCTCCTCCAAACATCAGACAGTCAGTTATGAACCATTTCTTGACAGACCGATGTAACAGAACGCAAAAGTCAGATGTATATTCCAAGGTGTTGTCCTTCGTAGCTCAAATGCAGGTTACCGTGACACAGCTCTAATTGTCTCCATTCTAGCTGCTTTATCAGCCAGGTCAGGAGAATCTGTGTGCTCTCCTTTGTGAATGCCAAGATGACCAGTGTTATCTAAGGGCTCTCTAGCTGCAGGCCGGGTCGGAAGTGATGGTCACTAGTACCAAAAAGCTCACTTTTCCCTCAGTGACTTCAATTCACTGTGCCTAATCTTTAAACACCGAAGCTCTCCTTTAGCGTGTGTCGTCGACCCAAGGTTCCTCTCTCAGCTACCTGGACAGCAGAAGAGGTGTACCTGGTATGGACCCAATCAGCGTGGCATGATGTCGTGTAGTTGGTCTTTTCGTGCCCCAGTAAATGTTTGTCCAGAACCAGAGCTTTCCTTAGCTCCTCCCGTCGGTTGGTGGTTGCCTTCTTCCTCTCGAGGCAGAATCATCAGGACTAGAATAATCCAGCTCACAGTTGTCCTTTAACCCAAACTCAGTCTCTCTGGCTCCAACCAGTCTTATTGCTAGATCGCTTTCAAGTGTCCTGTACCTGTCAGTGAATTCTCCTTGAGAAGATTATTTGCAACTGCACAGTACACAATCAGAAATGTCCATTACATTAGCTTGTTGCTTCTTGTTAATGCATTAGAACCCAGTTCTACCAAACACTTAAACTTCTATACTTGTATATCCAATATCTTTCTGTTTCCTTTGTCTAAATAAATTAGAACAGTTATAAACAGTAACAGTGTAGTGGAAACACTATTTCTGGTGCTTCTGTTCTACTGTTCCACTCTTTTCAATATTTGGTTTAATACCTCGACACCATATACTTCCTTTCCCACAGCACAACCAACATTCCTTTTCTTATCTAAACATGGGGACCCAATACTTTAATCAATAAGAATACATCAGTTCAAGAAATTTCCATAACACCTCCCACTCCTCTTTCTATTCTGGTTCTAACAAAATGTTTGTATCAAATAAGCCTATAATCAAACCAAGTTGTCTGGCGTCAAAATAGGATTCAAAACTACCCCAGCGTAATAATCAAACCACCTGAAATACTATCCATATTAGCTTTCAGTGTATATTACCTACTAAAACCTTGAGTGCACTCAATACATTCAAAAAATATTTATAATTGTATTTTTTTTTATTTATCATACATACTATTTTTGACTTCTTTACATTTTTAATCTTTGTCTCTTAATTGTTTTGAAAACATAATTTGTTAAAAGAACATTTCTGGTTTGAAGATTTTAAATACAAGATTGGTTTTGTATTTTAAATGTATAACTTAATTTCAAAATAAGAAATTTAAGAAAAAGAAAGAAAAATATATCTCCTCAAAAGTGTGGAGTATTTGTAGATAAGCAGTATTGGTCGATAGATAGGTGAGAAAAAAAATCCTAATTTACATCCCTGAAACTCTAACGCATTGATGCAAAAAACATTTGAGATTGGTAAAGGAGGTTTAGAATTTCTATAGGAGCTGTAAACAATTACAAAAACATCAATATTTTTTGCATTGGCCATCTCAGTGTCCAAACTTGAATGCCTTTAAAAAGAGAAACAGCGGTTTGAATTGAATAAAAAGGCTTTGTACCGTTTTCTTGCATAAGATACTGAAAACAAGGGCGCCAATACGTTTGAAACTTCAGTTATGTGGGAAAGATTCCCTTGAATATTTAACGAAGTAAAATATATTCCACATATTGAAAATTATATTATAGCTCATTACCTATATGTTGTTTAACTTAAAAAGCTTATTTTGCTTTATCAAGGATGTCAATAATTTTGAAGGTGAATTTACGTTTCACACTGATTAACTATAATATATTGTATATATGATTGTGTGTTTCACTCCCAGTAAACTATATTATCTATAATGAAGTATTTTAACTTACGATGATGACCAGTAGCTTTCAATCTGTTGTAGTAGTAGATGAGTCCAGCAGCAGCAAAGACCAGTCCCAGAACCAAGCCAGACACCCCGATAGCCATCTTACTCCTCTCAGACCTAGGCAGTGGCTCGTCTAGGATGACAAGTTGTTGGTAAATGTGGTTACACTTCACTTGGATGAATTACCATCTGTAGATGATCTGCAAATGTTCATACTATAAACATATTATCAAAACCAAAGTATGTGCTTGCTAAGGTAAAGGTTAGGGTTAGGTTTAGAATCAGAGTTAGTTTAAAGGTTAGGGTTAGGATGAGGTTTAAGATTAGGATGGATGAGGTTTAAGATTACAGTTAGAGTTAGTAGATTGTTAATTGAAATGTTATTGAAAGTCTGTAGATAGTTATTGATAGTTAAGTAGATAGTCTGCAAAGCATCTACAGATTGACCATCCACAAAGTGTTCCTGTAAATGTAGTTGATAGTTGGTTAAAAATCAAGTCAAACTTCATTCTTGGAGCAGATCTCTTACACAACATTCATTTAATGTTCATGTAATCTAATAAACTAATAAAAGGTTACAAAGATCAAAACTGGACATTCAAATCTTAAAGAAAGTTGAATAACACAAAAAGTCACAAAATGTTTAATACAGATTTCATTTCATGTTCTTCAACAAAGAATCATTCAATCATGCTGCAATACATGGTTGGCCCAAAAAAAAGTTGCACATTCTAAAATTGAATTGGACCGTCTTTAGTTTTGATTATGGCGAGCATTCGCCATGGCATTGTTTCGACAACCTAATGCAAAGTCACAACATTTATTTCCGTCCAGAGTTGCATTCATTTTTGGCCGAGATCTTGTATTGACGACGGGAGAGTCGAACCACTCTGTAAAGTCTTCTCCAGCACATCCCAAAGACTTTCAATGGGGCTAAGCTGAGGAATCTGTGGTGGCCAATTCATGTGTGAAAATGAGTCCTCATGCTCCCTGGACCACTCACGCATAGTTTGGACCCAATGAATCCTGGCATTGTCGTCTAGGAATTTGACGGTGTCAACAGCGAAGAAACAATCCATTGATGGGATAACCTGGTCATTCAGTACTGAACTAAGCTGACTTCATTTTATTGCCACATAAAATTGCTGAGCCTAGACCTGACTAGTGGAAGCAACCCCAGATCATAACACTGACTCCAGAGGCTTGTACATTTTATTATCAGATGCGTGCGTTCCGTCCAAAGTCACCCTGCCGAAAAAGGTTGGGGAACCAACCTCAGATCGCTATTAAAATACCGTTCTGCAATCCGCAACCATGGATCAACTATGGTTTAAGTGGAGAAAGAATGATAAAATATTATGCAAATTTTTGGAAAAAAAAGTTATTTGTCTTTAAATAAACTATATTTTAGTTATGTTTTTTTAGGATGTTTAACAAAATAAGTTAATTTTGACAATAATTCCTGTGCTATTGATGGCGCTGACTGGCTGCTGCACCATTTTAAGGCGTCTTTCTATTTCTACTTATCTTTGGGATCTGAATGGGCATGGGTCTGTTTTTCGTTTGTTTCCTACCTTTCAGAACATATAATTTTTTTTTTAGATGCATTTGAAATGGGTCTAACATTTTTCATTGTAATTTATGCGTGTTGGGTGGGAAAGACGTTGGTGAACGGATACAACTTTTTGGACTCGTGAAGACCTCTATAAGACAGTTTTAGGAGCCGCTCCCTTACCCCAGTGAAGGATCATGGGCTCGGTGAGGCTGACATGTTCCACCCTGCAGGAGATCTTCTCTCCAGGTGTGGGCGTGAACTCCAGGTAGGAGTGGATCTGGTAGTACCAGTCACCATTCGCCAGCTCCTCAGTGGACATCATGTTCAAGGGCACTTCCTGTCTGTCCCTGAACCAGGTCACTCTGATTTTCCTGGGGAAGAACTTGTAGGCGCTGCACTTTAGCATGGTGCGGTGTCTGTCACTGTGGTGCTTCTCGGTCCTTAGACTTGCATACGGCTTAACTAATAAGGGAAAAAGTGAAGTCATTCAAAATGACATTGTTTTCAGTTTTCTACAACTTTAAAATTTCTCATCAACAAAGGCACGTGTTACACATTCAGGTTATACTTCCTGTATCTCGATACCTACCGTAGATGTATTCGCTGTACATGATGGGTAATGCAGACATCCCAATTTGCAGAAACTAATTTCAGGGCGGTGGCTTCACCCGCTACTTACAACCACCACCACCCCACCCCCGGGGCGGAAATTTCTAGTAGTATGTCTCATTCAGTCTCCAATACTGGCATACTAGCCTACCATACACTAAAAAGTACGTACTTCGCCAAGTATGCAGTATGCGATTCTTAATTCTGCACTTAACTCTCGTTCGCTCTCAAATAATTCTGATTTCCCGGAGATTGTATACAGGTGCTGGTCATATAATTAGAATATCATCAAAAAGTTGATTTATTTCAGTAATTCCATTCAAAAAGTGAAACTTGTATAATGTATACATTCATTCCACACAGACTGATATATTTCAAGTGTTTATTCCTTTTAATTTTGATGATTATAACTGACAACTAATGAAAACCCCAAATTCATTATCTCAGAAAATTA